>QYTT01081877.1:16652-28892 GCA_006980735.1 Dasypogon diadema
CGACAAGCTTTCATCTGGAATTCATTTGCAATTGTACAAATTTAATGTATATATTATTAAAAATCTGTATAACTCGGAACCTCCTGGGACTAATAAAACTTTGCCCGCTTATGAAGGTTCAGAATACATAAATGTATAGAAATTTCGTCTAATAAATAAGCAGTTTTCCCGATTGTACAGGTTCTGTCAGTTCCGACAGTTTCTGCTGTAATAACCTCGACTCGTCGACTTATACCTTTTAATGAGAATTGCATTTCAGGTCTTTTATTCAGCACTTGATCAAGTTTATCATAGTGATCCAAAATTCCACAGCAAGTCGACGACAGACACATTAAAATTAGTACAGGAGAAATACTACGGCTTACCATACGTAGAAAACACGGTAACTAAAATAATATATGCATAACTTTCTACATAATAATATTTTCTATCGCAGGCATGGCAGTTGAGATTTTCTCATTTAGTTGGGTACGGTGCAAAATACTATTCGTATCTTATATCTAGGGCGATTGCCTCCTGGATTTGGCAAACATATTTCGAAGATAATCCTTTTAGTCGAAACAATGGTGAGAAGTATCGTCGTGAATGCTTGGCATATGGTGGGGGAGTTCCGAGTCGAAAACTAGTTGCAAATTTCTTGCAAAGGGAAGTAACTCCGAAGAATCTTTCACAAAGTCTCATTCATGAAATTGATTGCAATAATGCCAAAATTGAGGAAATGAACAAAAGTCGAGGAAGAGGCTATGACTAGTTCAAATTTGAGGTGGAAGACTTATTAATTTTGTTTAATGCAATTGTGATTTTATTTCTATTGAAAGCGGGATCTGAAGCTTTAAATTGAATATTAAATTGACACCTCATATATTAAGATTCTTTTGATTTAACATGTCAGTGGCTTAGCCGAGGAAGCCTACATATGGTCGCGTTTCATTTGTTGAGCCACTGTTCTGTGATGTCTTCGCAGCAAAGATCCGTCCATACATGCTAGCACGACATGCCTACAAGCAAAGTATAAATAACCCTTCGGGTTAGCTTTATAACTTTAAAGTTCAACTAATCCAGAAGTGTGAGTAACTACCGCTAATATTTCAGAGTTATTTATACTTTGCCTACTAGTTTTCAACCCAATACACAACGTGTCACATCATTGCATTAAGAGGAGAACACGACTCCTTATAGTCCTTATCCTTACCAAACGATTTATCTGGGCAAGCACCAACAGACACAGCCGTAATTAGGCTTTGTAGTCAAGGGACAAGGGTATGGTAAAGAGAAAAATGACATTTAGCCGATGACGTCACCCCGTCAAAGTTGTATGGAAATTTTAAGTAATTTAAGAATTAAATTATTAGTTAAACATAGTTTACATTTATTTCTTTTCAATAGTGAAATATGCTTAGTTTCATTCATGACTAATTTTAGCATTTTTCAGCAATATAACCAAAAATTCCTTAAAATGCATAGAAAACTGATGCAGTGACGTCACGTAAACAAATATTGCGGAAGCTGTTGTTGGACTTACCATACCTTACGTTCTCTGTACCATGGGCATGTATCAAGTTCTAAAAAAGTAATTCCAATCCAAATCTTTAGCTTCGTCTTCATCTCGTTAAAACAAGTAGTGACGTCAGCAAGCTAGTTAATTTGTTCCAATTTATTTGCTTAGTTTGATTTCTAATACTTGGTTCAGGGTCAAGACCCATGTGAATATTAGAAAAATTGATGGAAATTATACACTTTTTCTCTTAAATTTAATTATATAGGTTAGTAATTTATTCTAAATAAAAAATTAAGTTAAATTTTTGTGTTTTCTTACTAAAAGGCATTCATAATTTTCATGAAGTGTGTCGTTGACTTGACGAACTGTTATATAATATATATCTATTATATATATCAAGCTCCATGGCCAAGACATCTGACGTCACTAACTGTTCTAACAAGACGAAATAAAAAGACCAAGATTTGGATTGGAATAGGCCCAATTAGAATAATCTTTGAAACAGAACTGTTTTCCCGGCACATTTTAAATTCACAGCAAAAAAGAATTCTGGGAAGTCTAAACGCAAACAAATGTTAATTCTTCTTTGATCTCGATAGCATAGATTTGAAATCGGACAGGCTTGTATTGATATTACGTCACTTACTGTTATAACAAGACGAAGGTAAAGACCTGCATTCGGAAAGGCCCTCAGATCTGCATTTCGAATCAAGATCAACGTAAGCAACAATATAATTAGGAGTATTATTGGTTATTCGTTGTTGCACACTAGTACTGCTTTTCTTATTAGCAAGTATATTTGACTCTGTTTTACAGAATCCTTCTTTAGAATAAGAATAATAAAGACTGTCAAAATTACTGAAAAAGCGACATCTGTGGGGAAATTAAAATAAAAGAAGCCTTTACAAATGGCAGTCGTGTGTTTTGTTTGAAACTAATTTTCTTATAAAATTTTTAAGAGTTTAACGAGGTAGCAATTTAAGTTTAAGTTAAATTTGGATCTTGCTGAAGGTGTACCAGTTTTGTGCAGTTTTGTTTTTATCGAAAATGCAGTTTCGTGTTTAACACGCAACAATTTTGGACATTTGTCAAAATATTCTTGCCATTCTAGAACAAGAACTGAAAAATATTGAACTGTATAAATCACATAAAGGAACGATAGCGAGGAGAAAGAATTGGTTGAGCTATTCACGCAATTGGCTGGGCTATTTTTCCGGATTATGAGTGCATCTAAAAAATACAAGCAAATGGATACTTCAGAGTTGGAAGATACCGAAAATCTTTTGCAGAAAAAAGTTGGAGACGGCAACAAATTTTTTTGTCGTAATAATTCACATTCAAATAATTCCCAAATACCATTTGGCTCAACAAATTGTGAAAGGCGGCCAAATTTTTCAATGTTGAATAACACACACCTGGGTGATCAAGGGGCTTTCTTAAACAAGATGTCTGTGAACAATTTGTCAAAGCCTGGGGATGTTAAAAAAATCGTCATTAAGAATTTTAAAAGTAAGTATTTAAACACTTTAATTAATATCATGTCTTTAGGCGTTTGGCCAATGTATTCATATATTTAATTTAATTTTACTTGGAATTATTAATCATAACCTCAACAAGCTTTTTTTCTGAAGAGGTTTCAATGCAGCCTCGTAATTGCTAAGAAGTGTGAGAAAAATCACTAAACTCCAGCATATTATCTGTAAAAAGCGTGAAGCAACAAATTGAAATAGGATAATCTATGTTGCAGAATTGGAGCCCAAGTTGCGTTTTTTCTATAATGCGTCAAGATTTTATTATTCTATGGAAAAAATTATTCTCTCCTAAAGCAATAAAGAGTATTTTAAACCTGCATTCGTGCTAAAGGAGGCACAGATGTGTGAGATATTTTTTTTATATAAGTATCAGCATAAATAACGACCCTGCCCTGCTTTGTAACGTAATATGTACTCTGCAGGGAAACGGAGTTTCCTTTTTAATATCGCCTCCTTTTCCCTATTAATGAATCTTGTGGAGCCTCAGCGTCAACTGGATTAGAATTTAGAAGGCATGCATGTCGATAGATTAAAAATAATTGAAGACTTATTCAACATCTGTTTAAATGATTAGGAAATTAAAAACGAAGAGAAAGGTACGACGATAATTATGTAAAATATTACCTGACTAACTTATAGAGTATGGTTTTTATAAAATTTGTCTAAAGAGGCATAGATATTTTCCACATATAAATGTACAACAATTTCGGACACCTTGATAGTTGTTATTTGCACTGTTTCATTTGTTCCTTGCTTCATTTAATGATTTAGTCCATTTGAGATAGGGCATTCTGTCGTCAACAGATTTGATACCAAATCTCGTCTAGATTTCAAGGTTGTGCCTACAGTAAATGCATACCCTTCCCAGAGGAAGGGTAAATGGAACAGCGTCGCAGTATGCTCAAATCGACCTTGAATGCCTCTGATCGGGCAGAAACGGAATGGGAACTTTGTCGCTTTGCCTTCGACCTCGCGATCTAAGTAAGCAAAGAAGAATGACCTACAACCGAGTATACATCTAGCGGCCCTTTGAGGCAGACCTCTGGCGAATAGTGGAAACGCTGAGCCATTATTTTGTGAGCGGACTCTCAAGAACCCATGGGCAGTCGGAGAGCGCTCTAAAACAAAAAAAAAAAAAAAAAATAAGTAAGCAAAGAAAAAAATTGTGTTTGTAATTTTGGAAATAAGTTTGAAGCACAGAAATAAGAACTAAGGAACGGACATAAACATGTAAATGAATACGTGAAAGTGAAGCATTTATGAAGAGGAAAGGGGGTGAGAATTGAAACCCCACAAATGTCAACTGGATCACTACCACCTAAATTACTTACAAAAAATTTTTAGTGTCAGGACATATCCAATTAAATGTTGTAAAAGTTCACAAATAAAGCAGCATATAATTTTTCAGATTCCCTAGAAAGGCTAAATATGGGTGTTTAATTTTATGGATTAAGAAATTTGTTTGCTTCTGATTCACGTCTGCTTATTTCTAATACCAAAATGGTCATTTACGTTTGTAGTGGAAAGATTCGCTGCGTGTAACAAGTGCTTCACATTCACTTCACGTGTGCACTCGTGAGCGAGCGGTTTCGTACCCTGGTGTATATTGCTTTCTATAGATGGTTGCTAACAAACTTTGTCTCAAGGGCACAAACGTACATCTTATCGCGTGCCTCCCTGACCAATCCTGCTCATTCGCCGGATGCAAGAACTCCATCGCCAAAATGCAAACACTTCTCACCATCACTTTTTTACGCATTATAGAGGCCTGTGCCTGACTTATCGATGCATTCAAGAGGAACTATTTACGGTGACCAATGACAATGATCATCCCAAAATAGATGAATATTGAAATTCATTCATTGATTATAAACAGCGTCACAATCTGAAAATTGAGTATGACAAAGGCATTTCAAAAGTGAGATATTATCACTGAATCGAAGAGGTTTAGAACATAGTTGCCTTCATTTGAAATTCAACTACAGCTTCAGTTCTTACAGCTTGAGCGATTCGCGAACGTAGTTGCCAACAGGACTTTAGACGAAGGAATGTCTGAGTCTATTTTAGGCTGTTGTGGCTGAAGTCACGCATAATTTTAAGTTCGGAAAAGGGATGTAAACTACAAACCGTACAGTGATTATACGCGCGAATTTAAAGAGCCATCTAGTTTTTTTTTTTTTTTTAAATTCAAGGTCCACAAAGTGCACGTTTTATTCATATAAATTTTGATTACAACAACTTGTATTTTATTTCTTTATTAATTTCCGATTTTTTCCAATCACTCGAACTGAAGGAATGTTGAATGCTGACAGATTAAATTTCGTGTGATGGATCTCTTGATACTGGTGGTTTTTTTAGTGGTCTTTATAAAGCAAACAAGTTATTCTTTACTGAACTAAATGATTGCTTGGTATTTTAAGAAAAAAATCTGGATATTTCCGCCACATCACTGAAGTTGAATTTATTACATACATATATTAAAATGTTGCTTTCTCCACATTAAAATCAGCAATATTATCATCCTATTAAAACGCCATTTCACTCTTATTAATTTCTTATAGCTCATTAAAAATTACTCCTTACATTAATTTTAGGTAAACCTACTCTTCCTGAAAACTATTCAGAAAGTACGTGGCAAAAGCTTCAAGAGGCCGTTATAGCGATACAAACCTCAAAACCTATTGCATATTCTCTAGAAGAATTGTATCAAGCAGTTGAAAATATGTGCAGCCATAAAATGGATGCACAGTTATATTCCAAGTTAACAGCCTTGACTGAAGCTCATGTCAAGTCGAACATAGAACCTTTCTTGGCCGAGAGTATGGATAAATTGGTATGTTTAAAATGCTTTCAAGACTTTCGAAATCCTAACTTTTGTTTCAGGTATTTCTTAAAAAAATCAATGACTGGTGGCAAGCCTACTGCCAACAAATGATTATGATGCGGAGTATATTTTTGTATTTAGACCGAACTTATGTCCTACAAAATCCAACAGTGCACTCCATATGGTATATTTGCATAACTGTCTCAAGATAAATGAAAAAAATACAATCTGTTACAGGGATATGGGTTTAGACTTGTTTCGGACTCATATAGCACTCAACAGCTTGATACAAAAGCGAACTGTCGAAGGTCTTCTGCTTCTAATCGAAAAGGAACGAAATGGTGATGCTGTTGATCGGGCTTTACTTAAAAGTTTACTTCGTATGTTATGTGATTTACAAATTTATCCGCGGGCATTTGAAGAGAAATTCTTGGTTGCTACTAAACAACTGTATCAAGCAGAAGGCCAAAGAAAAATGCAAGAATTGGAAGTTCCAGAATATTTGCAGCACGTAGATAAACGATTAGCAGAAGAAAACGAGAGATTGTTACACTATTTAGATTCTAGTACAAAGTATATCTACCACACCAGGGTGTAAATGCGAACGAGTTTACACTTAATACTTTTCCAATTTCAGATTCCCGCTTATTTACACGGTAGAAAAGGAATTGCTTGCTGAACATCTGACGGCCATTCTGCAAAAGGGCTTAGACAATTTGTTAGAAGAAAACAGACTGAATGATCTAACTTTAATGTATAATTTATTTAGTCGCGTTAAGAATGGAACCACAGAGCTATGCGCTAGTTTCAATGGCTATATTAAGGTAGAGTAACATTCTAAAGCCAATAATTAATTTTGTAACAATTTCATTTTACTTGAAATGCAATTTTATTAGATAGAAGTAGGATTTTTTTAGGGGAATACTTTCTCATGATTGTGCAATGAGATTGAAATTTTCTACCGCACAAATGCCTTCTGCTCAAAACCAGAGTAGATAGTTTGATTTGATGTTCATAGAAAATCGAATTGTGTTCAAATAATTTACACAATTAATTTTTATCTTATAGAAAAAAGGACGAACAATTGTTATCGACCCAGAAAAGGATAAAAGTATGGTTCAAGATTTGCTAGATTTCAAGGATAAAATGGATATTATTGTACATACTTGTTTTGAACATAATGAGAAATTTACTAATTCATTGCGGGAAGCATTTGAATTCTTCATCAATCAGCGGGCAAACAAGCCCGCCGAATTAATAGGTAAGACACGTTAATTAAATTATCTTGTATTCACGCTTTTATTATAGCAAAATACGTTGACATGAAGCTAAGGGCAGGAAATAAAGAAGCAACAGAAGAGGAATTGGAGCAGATTTTAGATAAAATCATGGTGCTCTTCCGTTTTATTCATGGAAAAGATGTGTTTGAGGCGTTTTACAAGAAGGTTTATCTTTACAATTCTACATAGAATGTGATTTTTATTATATATTTTGTCAGGATTTGGCGAAGAGACTCTTGGTGGGAAAATCGGCCTCTGTTGATGCGGAGAAAAGTATGTTGTCGAAATTGAAACAAGAATGCGGAGGTGGATTCACATCCAAATTAGAAGGAATGTTTAAGGATATGGAACTAAGTAAAGATATAAATATTGCCTTTAAGCAATATATGCAGAATATGGATAAAGAAATTACTAACATTGATATGACTGTCAATATATTAACTATGGGATATTGGCCGACGTACCCAATCATGGAAGTTACAATGCCTCCTCAACTTGTAAAGTTGCAAACAATTTTTAACAAATTTTATTTAGCAAAACATAGTGGAAGGAAATTACAATGGCAGCCTACATTAGGTCATTGCGTTTTAAAAGCTCAGTTTGAACAGGTAAACCATATAATCATCAATAATTAATGAATTGGATTCACTAAAACTTTGTGATTCTAGGGGCCGAAAGATCTTCAAGTCTCATTATTTCAAGCATTGGTCTTATTGCTTTTTAATGATAAGAATATTCTAAGTTTCGAAGAAATAAAATCTGCATGTAATATTGAAGTAAGTGATAGCATTTTAGTATTCTTTAATTTATACGTAAATATCAATATAGTCTATTTTCTCCCGAGCAATATGTATTAAGTGGTAAAAAGAGTATTACAATTTAACTGAAAGTAACTTTGAGCCATTTATTTTGGTCTGATATGACGTAGACAGATCTACAATTATTATTCTGAAATTTTCAAAGACTATAATTTACTCCACATCATTCCAGTAGTTTCAGAAGTATAGTGCATGTCAGTAGAATTGCCCCAACCACTGGAAGTCAAATAAATTTTCGTGGCTAGATTTGATCGCGACAGGAAATAGATAGCTTCTTAAGGGGGCATACATTTTGACCGTATAGCAATAGCAAATAGAAGTAAAGTGCAGTAGTTTGATCAAGTGAAACATGATTAATTCTTCGTGTACAATTTTTCGCTTGGTGGAATAAAATTAAAGTGCCGACAAGAAAGTTAACATAAATTAAAAATTGCTGTGTAAAATGATACTTCTAGCGGTTTGTCGTAGCCTGAAGATGTTGTCCGTTACCTGTCCACTTAACCAGATTGAGCAGGATTAGCTTCAGGAGGTGCCATTTAAGAGTGAATCACTGATATCTGGTAGTTTTCTTTATTTAAAGAGTTGTTCAATTTAAAGTTGCTTTTGATACTACACAAAAACTAAAATTATTGTAAGCAATCCGACGAGTTCTTAATATTTATTGCAAGTGCTCTAAAAATTTCAACTATTTTCAATGATTAGTTTGGCCTCTATGCTATGGCTAAGTCTCTTTAGAGAAAGATGTATCTAAACTTTAAAAGATCCGTGCGCGCTGTGGATAGAATAAACTTAATCCATGAAGCCTGCTGTACTTGACTGTTTTTGACTTTTTTTCCCTGGGACGTTTCTTTTATCTCTATTCCTTGTAGCCCACAGACAGTCTTGACTTGAGCCTTCTTCAATCGAATGTTTGAAGTGTTTTAGCAAATTAACTTTGCAGATATCTACAAATATTCTAATGTATTTTTCCTGTAGGACGGAGAACTGAGGCGGACTTTACAGTCATTAGCTTGTGGTAAAGCGAGAGTCATAACGAAGATACCGAAGAGCCGAGAGGTTGAAGATAAAGATCAATTCCAGTTCAACAACGAATTCACCAACAAACTGTTTAGAATTAAGATTAATCAAATCCAAATGAAGGAAACGGTACGTAACATTTTAGTGTGCAAGATAACTGGGATTCATCAATAATTATTTTTCATATAGACTGAAGAACAAAAAGCAACAGAAGAACGAGTTTTCCAGGATCGGCAATATCAAATTGATGCAGCTATAGTTAGAATAATGAAAATGAGGAAAACCCTTAGTCATAATCTTTTAATAAGTGAGCTTTATAATCAGCTTACCTTTCCCGTCAAGGTAAGGAGTTCAACTTTTCCTTTTTAGATGTTATTAATGATCGATGTTTTCTTAGCCTGCTGACTTAAAGAAACGCATTGAGTCACTCATCGATAGAGATTACATGGAGAGGGATAAAGATAACCAAAACCAGTACAATTATGTAGCATAAAAAGAACATGGACGAGGAAGGCTTTCTACAATAGCCGTGCAAGCTTCAAATGATGATCTTTTTAAGATATTTGAAACTTAACAATTATTTTATTCTCTGCTTTGGTCGATTATTCCTCTTACACCTTTCAATTCCCAAAACTTGAAATTTTGTTTGAGTTTTTAGGTCACGTTGCTAACAGAATTTCGTGTACTTCAATTTACAGTTGAGAATTGTTTTGGAATATATTTCCTTGTCTAGCATAAAAACCTAGGAGAGTACATAATTGAATCCCTTCAGAATATGACACGGACATGTATAAAATGTATATTTAATAAATGTTTTGATAATATGTACTTTAAGTTAAAATAAAATATTTAAAATTTTAGAGAATTTTTATAAACTTAGACTAGCGTAAACATTTCGTTATAAAATGTAAATAGGCAACAGTCAACATCTAAAATAATATTTAGGAAGTATATTGCTCAAGTGATAGCATATATTGAAGATAACTATGTTATTATGCTATAGTTAATACAAAGTCACTAATAATAATGGTCTTTTTATGTGTGTCTGCCTGCGAGTTATTTACAATTTTGGTTATTAGTAGTTACAATTCAAGAAACGTGCATCGTTCTGTCAGTTTTGTCATTGGTTGCTACAAACAAAGTAGCCCGATTAATCTTTTTCAAAGCTCCAGGAATTGAAAACACAAGTGAAAAAGTACGCTGAGAAGTAGTAGCACCTTTGGTGAGTGCTAAATAGGAAACAAACTAATGAGACGACATTAATGTCGTTCCAAGTATTTGAATAGAGTGTGATCAAAGATGTCAACAATAAAAACTTGCAGTATTGGCGACAGAACTGAACAAACCCTTGTTCCAGGATGTGGTCACAATGGATTAAAGGACAACTAAAGTGGTTCCCATCCCTAAAAGGACCGCTATTGCTGAACACAAAAATTATAGAATATCTAGAAGGGACAGAACTCGTCGAATTATTATGCCTTTACGGAAGGCAGATCTGGGGTATGCAGAGTACAATCGGATCTTGCAAGCGACAATGTAATTTATATTTCAATATCAGAATAAAAATTCTAGATCGACATACCGCCTTTGTCTGACTTACTGCAGTGGGGTAAAAAGGCTATTGCACTATATCGTCGAGAAATTCGGCCACAAAGAGGGGTGTTATCTCCTTTTCTGTGGAATGTCGACAGTTGGCTCCTTACTCTCGAGACTTGAAGGAAGGGGCTTTCGCATCATTGGCTATTCAATTGGTGGCAAAGAGCAAATTCATGTCCACTGCCGCTGATATCATGAAGAATGCCCTCCGAATGGTAGCAGAGTGATGTGTGGAACAGAGTCTCACTATCCACGTGAGACAGAGAATCTGGAATTTGGGCTAAATACACTCGTTGGATCTAAGATCAACATTTCAAAGAAGGCCAAATACCTGGATGTATATCTAGATTCGAAGCTGACCTGGGACGATCAAGTTGAGAAGATAAAAAAAGCGAGGAACACTCAGATGGTTACTTACTCCTCCTACTGGGCACAGGAGCTTTATATATTATGTACCTCAAAAGGATGGGGGATCGTAGAGGATGATGCAGGCAGACTGTGCCTAGAGGATGCTGAGGCGGTAGAGCACATTGTATGCGACCACCCGGTCTTATACATAAAAAATACAACAGTGGATTTCTCTAAGGCAATTTATTTACATCCCGAATAAGAATTTTATACAAATTACAGAAATATGAAAAACGTGTAAATTAAAAAACTTTGGTACTATCCTCCACAAGAAAAAAAACTTATCCAAAATACAATATTGAAAATAAATAAAAACATTATAAAAATTGTAATTTAAAAATATTTGGAAAGTACAAAATTCTTGAAAATCTTTTGATTAATAGAAAATCACAAATCAAGATCTTATAGTTGTTTCTTTGAAACTCTATCTTTTTCATTTTAAAAGATCCTTACTGAATATTTCAACTATAGTAAAGGACAATCATCGGTCAACCTCATCGTGGCTTTACGCTAATAACTATTGTCGTTGATTTCTTCTATATATGTATTATTGTGCAACAGAATTGTTTTGGTAATTTCAAACCCGGACGTTTCAATTGATTGATATTTTTTTACTGTTATGCACTGTTGGTATTTGACATTTTTACTAATAAAACTATTTCTCTCCATCAAGATTTCTCGTATAAACGTAAATTATTATTAAAAGATACAAAAATGCATTATTTTTTACATTTCGAGAAACCAGTTTTTTCAGAAATCTTTACTTTGTGGTTGAGTAAATATGATTTTTCTTTTAAAATTTAAAATTTGTGCGAAATAACTAAACACTCAAGTTAGTTTTCTATAAACTCTGAAAAATTTAAAAATAAAAATAAATACGATTTTTAATGGAGCACAAAATAAAATATATTTGTAGTCTAGATGTGTAATTCTCCCGTGAGTATTATTTCATTTTGTGATGCTAAATTCAATGAAATTGTTTTAGTTGTAACAATATTTAATTGAACGTCTTATCATGAGGTGGTGCGAAAGTCTTCACGTAAAGTTATAGAACTGACCTCAACGTAGAGTAAAGATTAAGTGTAGTCAGACAGATAGAAGTCAACAAAAAATTAATAAATAAACGTGGCCATAATTTCAAATTATCTAACAAAATATTTACCGCATTAATATGTTTGTAATCTGTTGCTATTGTAGAGCACTTTAACATAACCACCCCAGAAATACTTGAAATGGAACTGTGTGTATTTTATTGTTTAGGAAAATA
>QYTT01081877.1:28912-43762 GCA_006980735.1 Dasypogon diadema
TGTGCAACAGAATTGTTTTGGTAATTTCAAACCCGGACGTTTCAATTGATTGATATTTTTTTACTGTTATGCACTGTTGGTATTTGACATTTTTACTAATAAAACTATTTCTCTCCATCAAGATTTCTCGTATAAACGTAAATTATTATTAAAAGATACAAAAATGCATTATTTTTTAGTTGTAACAATATTTAATTGAACGTCTTATCATGAGGTGGTGCGAAAGTCTTCACGTAAAGTTACAGAACTGACCTCAACGTAGAGTAAAGATTAAGTGTAGTCAGACAGATAGAAGTCAACAAAAAATTAATAAATAAACGTGGCCATAATTTCAAATTATCTAACAGAATATTTACCGCATTAATATGTTTGTAATCTGTTGCTATTGTAGAGCACTTTAACATAACCACCCCAGAAATACTTGAAATGGAACTGTGTGTATTTTATTGTTTAGGAAAATATGACAAAATCTTTCGGAATTCGTTAAAAAGAAAACTTACAAGAGTGCAAAAGGAGTTAATAAAAAACATTTTCTACTTGTCTTCATTGTCATCTTCGCCTTGGTTTTATGCTCTATGCTCGATTCAGTCACATTTAGAAGGAGAATTAGAGTAGAACAAAAATCAAAATTCCATTTAACTCAAAACAAAATATAATCAGCCTTACCGTCGTTCGTCGTTCTGATCGAAAAGACTTTTGAATTGCTTGTTCTTGTACTTGTTTCGGAACTTTGTCCACATTTCCTCTAGCTTTTTATGAATTTCTTTACGACCTAGTTTACCTTTATGTGTAATAATCAGTTCGCAACAAAGTGAAAAATAGTATTTGAAAAAATAAAAATATTTGAGAGACGCACTCAACGTTAATGTATCAAGGCAAATGTAAATTATGATTTAAAGTGACAATGTAGGAAGGAAATTGTTGTTTTTTAAGCATAAATCACTGCTTTCATCAACTCTGTGCCTTAGAAGTAGAAGGTCGGAAGTTATTTTTTTTTTTAATTTTCCATTACACATTTAGTGTTGTGCAAAAGTTAACGTACGATGCTTTAGGCAAAGAGTTTTGCTAAAATAAAACACCATCTTATTTTACAGAACTACGTCTTTATGAGTACTATCGGAAATAATAAAACAAATTCCATTCACCAAAAACATATAAAACAACAAATCTATGAAATGTATAGAAATCTGAGCCGCCTTTGGCTTTTTTCCACTAATTTCCTGGAAATGCTGTTCAGGAGGTGTTGACGATTTTCTCATTTTCAGTCAAGTTATAAACATTGAAATACCCACAGGATGAAAAGGAAGTACTATTTAAATTTTATCAAAACGAGTTCTGACAAAATGAAACCTTTGAACATTTCTGGAAAAAAGGCTATAATAAATCTTTACAATAAAAAAAATCCTATCAGGAGGTCATTCTCTATTACAATATTGTAACGCACTTACTCGTACCATTAGTATGTAAAATATTCGTAAAGTTATTTATTTTTCTGAAGTTAGTACTAATCAGGCACTTGAGCAACTGTGCAGGGATTTATAGAACGTTTCAAGAAAGAAGTGAGACTACATATCTCGGTAAGGAATGGTCGGCCACGAAAATTAACAAGCAGGGAGGAGAGATATATTCTACTATTGGTAAAAAAAAAAATTTCCAGCCTGAAAACTGAACCCAAGTAACAACTACTATTTTCAATAAGATAATGATCCTAAGCACACAGCCCTAGAACTATTTACTGAATTTTAATTTATTTAGTTAGCTTATGAGACTTTTACTTAAGTGGTTGTACCGTAAAATAAATAATTGCTTTCATATGTACAAGAAAGTTAAATGAATGATACTTTTATGTAAATATGTACGTTAAATTTTGCATAACACTGTAGGAACTCAACATTAATTTATTCCGAAAAGAAGAAGGTCAATCATAATTGCTTCTAAAATACAAAAGAAGTTGCAGTAGAAATGCACAGATAAATCTTGTGTCTGTTTGCATTTCTTATACTGTTCACCCTTCATGCGTTCTCACGATTTTCTATAGTTGAGTCGATCGCAATCGAATCGACAATTATAATAAAGCCTTACGTAATGTGTGTGACAAAATACGAACATGTATTTATGACTCGATATAGAACAATAGACAGTATCCACTGTAAGTAGCTTTAAAAATTAAATCAAGAACGCGAAGAAAAACGTTAAAATGTTATGAATATGTTCGAAAGTGGGTTGCTTTTACCAGAAGTGACAGTCTATATAATAAATGTAATCTCTGCCTAAAAATTGCTGATGGCTCCCCGATTACATGAAGATTTTAGAATTAATTAAAAAAGGATTTCCTTTTTGTCGATATTTTTATTTTACTCGATTTTAGTAGGTTCGCTGCCAACCCTGCATATATGCCTGAAGCCTAATTATAGAATTCGTATCTTATCTCAATTATAAGATATTGCATCTCAGAAATCATTTGAACAGCAACATGCACAAAATAAATCAGAGTTTACACAAAATAGTAAAATTCGGCGATTATCGTCTAAAGTTTCCATTACGAATGGCCACATCTTAGTCTGGGTACTTTATTTGTGTTATGTCCGATAATTCTTCAAATATTTTAGAACTCTGCTCGCTTCGTAAATAGCCATGTGAACAACAAAATTCCTACTTTATCTACTTAATTTACATGTTCTGTTTTCCACGGAATAGTTTTACAGATACGAAATCACATATTTTACTAGCTTTTATACGATTACAATAAAATTTCGAAATCCATATATTTAGATGGAAAAGAAGGTTATTGCTTACTTAATGCAAAGCGTTAGCAACATAATCTTGCCTTCCCTACCCTATCTCTACTTTACATTTTTTGTATAGGAAAAACAAACAGCACAAAGTTTTGGGTTTTTTTCTTATATAGTTGAAAAAATGCACGAGCAGAATTGTATTTGATTAACCGCAGTACATTTCCTCCTCTTCTAAAACCACCCGTACTACATGGCTATTGAAAACTTGTATGTAACCTCGAATTTTTACACCAACAAGTGATAAATATATTTCGCCAATGCAACTGTTTTTAAACTTTATTACTCTAAGGTAACTCTTACATACAATACAATCTAACAGGGCTTCTGGTGTTGTTCTGTACGTATAAATAATACAATAGGAATCTTCAAATATCTATTTCATTCTTCAATTACAAAGAGACAATTGAAGAGCTGAGTTAGTCAGTCACCGTGAAGCAAATAACTGTAAATCTGTTTAATTTCTAAACGCTTTACTCATTCTATTCAAAGATTTATTTACTTTATTCCAGAACTATATAACACACAATCAAAAGCACGAAGCCTACGGAGGAAAAGGTCATAATTACTTCTAATATATCACGTGTTCTGTGCACATATCGAATTCTTTTATTGATTAATTTCTCACAACAAGAAAATAATTACATGGATCTACATATATATATATATATATTAAATATGGCAGCATTTTTATTCTTCCCAATATCTCTTTGTCTATGATTAAAACGTATCCTTTCTCCATTATCCGCGCAGGTTTATTTTTGTCGAAATGTTTCATAAATAATATTAAAACAACTTTTAACAAATTCAAATAATGATTTCTTCAGAAAATATAAGACATCTATACTGATATTTGAGCGCATTAATATGTGCCTTCTTTGAAATTATACATATAAATAGAAAACAGTACGTGGATCACTACTTCAACATAAATAAATAATTGAAACAAACAGTTTTTTACAAACATAAAATAATACACACCTAGTAGTACAGTAACTGTTAATAGAACTATAACAACTTAGTCTGGGAGCATGTGAACGAAACTGACAGGAAACATACCCCTTCTTGAGGGATCACCTTCTATGACGCCCTCCATCCAGTTCTCGTCGTCAGTGCGCTCATTCAGAACAATCAGAATTTCTCCTTCTTTAAACTCTAACTCATCGTCATTGTCTGCGTTACAATCGTATAGAGCCCTACATCTTCTATATCCTGACTGCGAAATCAATTTGTTACCAATTTATTACAACAACTCATCACGCAACTCTATAACAACTTAACTTACATAATTATTGTACACTGTAGAATTTTTCACTTTGTTCTCGGCCAAAGGATCCAAGCGTTCATCATTATTTGCGGAGAGGTTTGAATCTGTTGAATTATCCAGATTAGTAGTTGATGTGTCCGCATCCGTGTTCCATTGTTCGTATTCACCATCGTAGTTACTTGCAGTCGATGCATTTATTATCTGTTGTAATGTAAACAAATTATATTACTTGCCGGTAAATAAAGTTGGATTCTGTTAGTGACAACAACAGTAACGAGGCGAAGTTACTTAAAAGCAAATTGGCATTCTCAACGAATCAAAATAAATAAGTACATTCAACCACGCAGATAAATACCCCTTGATTTTTCCCCAGTTTCATCAATTTCCTTAATTTTTCTAATTTACGCTGCAAAAAATTTTTCAAATCATCAATAAACTTTAATTTCAAACAAATTAATACTCTTGTTAGTAATGCTATGAAAAAGTCTAGATGATGGCGACCGCATAATAAAATTAGAAATGAAAACAATTTGAAAATTTGAAAAGAGCAATGGATAGATACGGGCTAATGTTGAAGGTGTATTCAAGGAAGGCATATATTGCAGTTTGTTGTTCAGATTTTATCTAAATAATTGAGCAGTATATTTATGTTATTTCAAGTGAGCTCAGGACTTGTATTTATCTGGATAGATACGTCGATTTTGGGTCGTTCCGAATCAATGCCGAACATATGGGGCCCCAGCGAAGGGAAGAAAACAGAAAGAAGAATAATAAAAAAAAAGTGGGAACGAAAATTTTTTAATTGATTAAGATCAATTTCATTTTAGAATCTCGACCTGAATTTTAAGATCTAAATACAGTCCTGGCAATACTACGGGCACACCACAATTGTGGTTGTGGTAACTATATCATCGTGTGCGAGGGCTATCAAAAAGAAACTTGAAATACTTGAAATTTTATCGAATTGTATCGAGAGGGGCATTGTTAAAAATTTGTGGTTTTTCTAATGTTACCAATGATGTGGTAATAAAGAACTCACATATCTACTCACTTAGCTTGGAAACTAATCGCCGAATACTAGACCCATAAGTTTCCATTTAATTTTCTAGTAACTAACAAAGGGAATATTTTTAGTTTTTAAGATGTACTTAATAGAGTACTGAAATACGGAAGACCGGTGAAATCGTCAGATCACGTGTGGCAGACGTGCAGTCCACTTTTAGTCCAAAGAGGTTATTTCGTGTAAGAAACGTTATTCCAATTGAAGTGGTTAAGTATGCCAATGTTCGTTTATTTAAATAAATAAATAAAACTACGGGAACCATAAGCTCTCTGTTAGCCATGGTAACTTTGTGAGTACAATGAGTCAACCATCAATAATTAAATTTCTAAATAAATATTTTTTTCCAAAATACATCTAAAACCTACGCCAATGTTTTGCTCTTCTGTGAACATGGGTTCGAATCTGGCACAGGTCGTGGCGATTTAGCTGGGTGCCCAGTGGTTGAGTCAATTGTACTGACAAGAATTGTACTCGCGAAGCCAGTGAGATGTTGCACAGTAATTTCATGCCAAAAATTGTAGCTCACTTGCTCACTTGGCATGCTACAATTTCCCAAATTTCCCTCCCCCCATCATAGGGTGGTCCCCTGAGCTTAGACATGTAGTTATTACTTTTGCAATAATACACAGAGTTGCCTACAAGGGCATTTGCATATTGGTTAACGGTCAGTTAGCCTACTGATTAGGGGCTATAGTGCTAAGTACAAGAGAGGTTTTAGTTAGTCTAGCTCGAGCCGTTTTATTGTCAAGGTACCTAGAAATAAAGTTTAAGGAAGTACAGCCATGTGGTTTGAATTTTAAAAGGAGAATCACCTACAGACAATACCTTAAAAAACATTATAACTATTAATAAGTATAATGAAAATCGTGGAAATATATATTGACGAGAAAATACCACAAAATGTATACCGAAAACAAATTTACCGTTATCTAAATTATTCTCCCTTGAAATATTTGAGCACTTCAGTACTTTAGTTAATTGAGTGTGCACTACTTCTCTTTTTGTAATTTTAGTTTCTAGTTTGGAAAAAGTATAAAGTTATTGTTTTCAGGAATGGGATGAAAAGAAAAGAAGTTGAGTAAAGATGTAAAGAAACTTAATATTTCACATTGAGAAGAGGGGGAATTTTAAAAATAGCAATCTCCCCAGAACAATATCTAATCACTCGTTACAAAAAAATGAAGATTATTGGAAAAAAAGCCCCGAAAAGAGGGAAGAATACGTACGTTTTGCTCCCAAACTATTTAAGTCTAGTTAGTAGCATTGAAGGGCTAAAGCTCAAGTGCATGCCAAAGGATTTCTCTATGGAATTTTGTTACGTTCATTACAAGATGACTACGTTTTATTCTAATCAAGAGATTATAACTACATATTTGTCAAATATGAATTTCGAAACAAATAAATAAGCTAAAAAGTAACGAAAAATTGATTTATTCTATTTGGAAAGTATTCAGTAGTGGCAGTTGTACCGTTAACTTCTTGAATTACTCTGTACGAAATTCAGTAGAAGTAGATACGTTATGTTCAAAATGAAGAATTTATTCCTCAATGTTTTAGTTATTCTTACTTTTTACTAACGAATTAGGAAATATAGTCAAAACTACC
Source organism: Dasypogon diadema (assembly GCA_006980735.1). NCBI lineage: Eukaryota > Metazoa > Arthropoda > Insecta > Diptera > Asilidae > Dasypogon > Dasypogon diadema. The sequence goes on from QYTT01081877.1 coordinate 35,640, forward strand.
TTTCTAGGAGGAGCAACAGGACCTTCGTCCATCGAGTTGATGCTTTCATTTGATTGTCCATTGGATATACTCCTATCTGATAGTATTCAAATAAACATAGAGGCTTCTCAAATTTACTGAATTCCTCTTACCTGGGGGCGGTCCTGGTGGAGGTATCCTTGGACGCGGCACAGACTTATCAACCGGTTTGAGGGTGGGAATTTCGCCTGTTGGTAAAACCAATTTAGCTCCGGCTAAATGAATATTACGATTTAACGACTCTCCACTAGGAGACCTTTTATGGCCGAATGTGGTCATTGTCATAATGCCATCGGAATGTTTGTCATATTTCGTATGCTGGTTAATTCCCATTATTGGGTCGAATCTTTCGTATGCTTTATTATCACAGTGAAAAGTTGAACCACGGCTGGATTCCATATTACGTAAGTGAGGTAAAGTACTATAGATTTCTGCTTGATTTTTGTGATTTATTGTGCGTATTTCACTTGTTTCAAAATTTTGCGAATGACGGGGAGCATGCGGAAGGGTGCCATAGATTATCGAATTTGATGAAGATGGAGGTGCTGGTGCCGTCCTCTTTTTTAAGGAATTTACATTTACTGCAACACAGAACAATTAAATATTTTTCCCGAAATCTAAACAATTATACCAGAAGAATTTGACTTTCTAGCGGTTTGTCCACTACCTGATGCTCCTATTTGTCGTGCGCTACTTGAAGTTGAACTGGGGCTGGATCCACTACCACCTGCATATTGTCCAACTGACATGTGTTGCTTTGGACTTGTGCTTACTTGTGAATATGGCATAGATGACCCTAACACAAATTGTCTGTTTGATGGGCAGCTGGAACTGGGACTAGAACCACTTTGTATTGAATCACAAGTAGATGATCTAGATCGTATAGCAACAGGAGATTCTCCTCCCGCAAAACTAGGTGGCCTTGACTTGGATTTCTGTTGAAATTTTTTTTTATTAGTATTACTTTATATATATTACTTTCAGAACTCACTCTTTCGTCAATAACAGTATCGTCGTCTGAAAAATCGGTGGAACCGTCATCATTGGGCAAATTCCAGTCAGTGTTAATGTGGTCAAATGCACTCTTTTCCCTTCTCATGGCACATTCGATCTATAATTCATACAATTAATGAAATTTATCGAAGACGTCATTGGGACACTTACTAATTCTTGGCATGCTGTATGACCCATTTCTTTGGCAATATCTAAAGGAGTTTTATTTTGAGAATTCTTCATCTCATAATCCGCTCCAGATTTTAACAGCAATTTCATGCACTCTCGCCGGTCATGCAGTGCACATAAATGTAAAGCAGTATTCTTCCCAGTCATGTCCAATGGACCTGGAGAATTTGTGGCTTTGTTCAGCCCTTGACCGGGCATATTTTGTATCAGAAAATCAACAATGTGTAATGTGGAACCCATTTCGCGCAGCACTGCTAAATGAAGAGCTGTTTCACCAGCATCTGATGACGGCAGCGTACATGTTAAATCAGCACCTTCTGCCCAAACTTGCAGAAGTTGACTTAAATCCGCATTAACAATTGCTTGTTCGAGATCGCATCGTAAATCATTGTCATCCGCACACGTCCTCATAACATATCGCTTCGCAACATATTTGGCACGTATAAAGTCGTATCGTTCTTCCCTGCATGAAACAAATCTTTAAGCAATAATGTTCATCTTGCTATAAATTAACTTACATAGTACTTTCAGGACTTAGCTTTACTTTACCTAGCGTAGCTTCCATTATTTCGTTAAGAGTACTATTTCCCATCGCTCGAGCTATTAACAGGTTAGCTGTAGTTAAGTTATCTAATGTTAAACTTTGAATTCTAGAGTGATGTACGCCTAGATCCCTATGTACCCCGGAGCACTGTATGCAGACTAGTATACCAAAATTTAAACTTATCCAGGTCACGTCTGCAACAGCATTACTATAGCGTCTTAATTTAAAAAATCACTTATCACTTATTACCATCCTTAGAACCGCAATCACAGCATTGATCATTTCCTGGAAGGTTTTGGACGTATCTAAAAAATTTTATTGAATCATTAGTGATTTCTAGTGTACTCAACGCCCACTTTATTTCCCAATAATAACGCACCTTATTACAGTCTTTTGTAACTCTACTAAACTAGGACTCATTTGTGGATTTGCATGCTGGAATGCTTTCGCTAGAGCTTTTTCTTTGCAGTTCACTAAAACCGCCATCCATGCCTTTTGATCTGCCTCGTCTTCTGCTTGGAAATGGTACGGACGGTTATCTAAATATTCAATGTTATAAATCTTAATTGACTACAAGGTAAGATTTCTCAACGTACAACTTATTAAATCGAATCCTCTCTTGTCGTCTGGTACGGGTTTAATTTGGCATGTAAGAAGATTTACTCTAGTAGGTGGTTTTGACTCATCTGCATGGCATATATCCAAAAATCCGTCAGCTGTTACACGGCAACGACGTTTTTGCCAAACCCTCCTCACTTTCCCTTCGCTTTTCTTTAGCAAGTGACCAGATCTAGTTATTCCGTGATGCTTATCTCCTTGCAGCTGATGAAGAGAATAGCCGCCTCCCTTTTCTGTTGTAACATTTTCAACGCGTTCAAAGTCCGGTGTGCTCCTCAATAGGGTGCGTAATTCCAGTAGTTTTTTCCTATCCTCGTCATGCTTCTGTTTTATTGTCTGCAACTTCACACTGAGGTCATCTATGTAAGTGCCAAAATGAGCAATTGTTTTCAAGCCATCTTTAAAATAACTACAAAGAAATATTTGTAATACTTTTCAAAATGTCTTCCCTACTAAATACTTATTTAGAGCGTGGTAATATTCAATAAAATGTTGCAGAAGTTCTATACCAGTCTTCGTTTTAATTTCTTTATACTTGAGTAGGTACTGGAAAATAATAAAAAAAGCGTATTAAAAACATCAGATTTCTTCAAGTTTATTGTATTTTATCATTCGTACGTACTTCGCAAGTTTGAAGTTGGTATATACGCCTTTCCTTCTCCATTTCATCTGCTATCTCTGCTGGATTAACCTCTGTACGAACCATTCCAACTTCTTTCGCTTGCGCCTTTTTCTCTTTTTCAATTTTTATATATTTGGATTCATAGTCTTTAGCAGCTTTGTCGAAAGGACGTTTCATTTCACCTTTAACACCACGAAGTTCTGATTTCAACATAGAATCAACGGGAAACATTACAATATTGCTTATATTCTGCATCTAAATGTTGAAATCAATTTGTAAAGCTAACCATGTACTAAAAATTTATACAAATATCTTACGAGTGTTTTCATCAAAGCACTGAGCTCTTTAGTAACCACTGAAAACTTCAAAAAAGCCGCTCCAATATCAGGCTCTTCTTGAGATAGTGCAATACTACCCAAACGTTCTAACGCTCTTACCAAGCACATTTCATTGTCAACATGCGCTAAAATTAAATTCAAATAAATTTATAAATAGTTTCATTTTAAAATGCAATTACTTACTGTTTCCAGAATTATGAACCGCTTTTACAGCCTTTTTAAGCTTAGTAAGACCCTCTCTATCAAATTCTAAACGCTAGAAATATATCATTAAAAAAATTATTCAAGTTTGTAAATATTAATGCTTACAGTGTAAAAGAAATAATGTCTTCTAAACATAATTATAAATGAATGTGAGCACAGAATAAGTGATTTTACTTGAGATGTGCAATATTTATACTGGTCAAAGTTTATTATCTGACCGTCAAAATTGAATGGTAATACGTTATTCCAAATCAACGGCCTTGTGCCGTTTTTCTTCTACATCGAAATGCGCGAACTAGCCTTAATTTTCTCAACTACCTTCCTTCTCACTTTCATTAATTATCTATCTTCTTTAATGCTGAATACTATTCATAATTTTGGAGAAGATACCACAGTTGATTTCACACACCAGAGCTTAAATCAGTAGGAAACTCAGGAGGGAATGCTACTTACATCAAACAGGTCATGTTGTTAGGTTGCTACAAAAAAAATGTTTCTATAATAAAATTACTCGCTATTGTCAGATTTCTTATTCCTAAAACCAAGGTATCTTTTATTACTTATAACTAACTCTAATTCTAATGACACTTCTTTCAAAGGGATATGTCCAACATGGTGAGTCTTATTTCTAGTCCATAGTGAATAAACAATACACATTATTATCAATATTATTTTCTATTTAATTGCAACATAGAAACCTGTGAAAATATATATAGAAGCAAATTGCCAGTTACTGTCATTTCTCGTAGATTTTTTTAATTTCCGGATATCCGTATCTTTTATTTATTATACAATGTAAGATATTAATTTGAAGACACTAACGTTAATGAATGTATGAAAAAAATACAACTCATACTTTCTTTATAATAAATATTTATTTCTTTTTAGGATTATTAACCTAGAAGAATAAAACATTATTTCTAATTTAAAAATAAAGAAAAACTATTAAAAAACATGGGAAATAAATATAAAGGCACTTCATATACCGCTACAAAATGTTGATCCTTGTTTTTAGACACACTTTCGTTTAGTACTCAGTATGGCCTGCACAATTTTCAGTAATATGTAATGTGCGATTAGTCATAGAGTCAATCAAATTTCGAAAAATATGGACTTATATTTCCATCTGAAAGATCTTTGCAGCTGTTTTCAGTTCCTTTATTTGTTTGCTATTGGTGTATAATTTTTGGACTATTAATCCTTATACATTTTCTACAGGATTTAAATCCGGAATGTATGGAGCCTATTTTAAAATAATTAATTTTTCTTTAAAAAAGCCATTTCGTAACTGTGTTGTTGTATTGTTCCAGTGCCTTTTCCAACAGTTCCCAATATTTTTTTGGAGTTTTTTAAATTTCTTGTACTATCCGTAGAGACACATATAAATTTAATTTTGCTTTTATTTCTCCTGCATGTAATTTATTTTTTTTGGGTTCAATATTATGTGATTTTTTTTATCTAGTAGTTTTTTAGTTGTGTGCTTTGCTTTCTTTTTTACCATAATTTTCACTCAATTTGATTTAATTGTCGACGCCGCTTAATGACCTTCCTGTTCTAAACGCAATTTTTCTCTTGGAGAGTGCTACTTCCGTATATGCATCAATTTTCACTTGCTCTGTTTTTGCAAGTCTTCGGCCAGGTACCATCCTTAAAAAGCAAATTAGTCAGCTAACATTTCCAAAATTTGCAATTAAACTCAAATAAATAATCGCAATTCGTCATAATTATTATGTTTTTAAAATAACACAAAAAACTAACCACTGCCTTTATATTAATTTTGCAACAATCTTATGCCCTCAAGAAAACGCACACACACAACGGTGCAAAGTTAATATAAGATTAAATAATTGTGAAAAATATAGTTAAAACCGAAATATGTCAATTGACGTTTAACAGATTTTATAAAAATTTCTGGAATTCCAATCTGCCTTCAAAATAATTTCGTGTACTGTAATAGGGCAAATAAGTCTTCTACTGTCTTAGAGCAGAGAATGATGTTCAGCTTGGTAATTCTGCTATGATTTTCCATGATTCTGCTCTATATCAGACTTTAAGAAAATACATATAATGAATAACAATGCTTTAATCGAAAGGACACAAAAAACAAATGTTGGAAATTTCCATCTAAAAGCAGAAAAAATTCTCTAGGAGTGCCTTAAGGTTCAACACAGTTATTTTTATAATTTTGTTTTTAGAAAAGCTTCCGATTACCAACAGGCTCTTGAAGATTCTCTCCCACCTAATGACACAGCGTTTCCACTTCACTATCTACCAGAGATTGCAGTTCTAGTAACTATTTTTTGATATGTTCTTTGTGTGTATGTTCTTTTCCTTGATTATTGAGATTGTAGATCACTCGCAGGAATTCTATATAGAGTTAACCTGCGCGTTAGGTTGCGTTCAAACAGCAAGCGGAATGATGCGGGATAAATTCAAAAATATACATTCGCTTATAAAAGTGTTCAAAGAGCGCGCTAAAGTTAACGGCGAAATATATATGTATATGAAAAAATTCTGGTGCACAGTGCTTCAATGGGAGTATGTTATTCATTTCTACCTTTAGAGTATTTCCATATTATAAGAGTTCAATTTATTCTTAGTTAAAAAAATAACAATACTCGAATTTTCAACTTATAAACCATAAAAGAAATAAAGACGATGATGATGAAATTGACAATAATGAAAACGAGTACCTAATTTACGAAACATAGACATGAGAAGTGATGATAAACCAGTCTTACATGTGTTAGAATAAAGGATAGGATAAAAGTGAAGCAGACTAGGTAGAGTTGTATTTAACAGTTCTACAACAAAACACGATAGTGTGAGTTATCACTAGAAATGAAACTTTGAACTATTGTTTTTGATGATACAGAATGACAAGAAAAAATCTAAAAAATGCTAGGAAATTTGCATTCTCCGAAAATGCGCTTATTTCAAGTGGTATAATCGTGCCTCCTACAAAATTTACGCAGAATACTATGCCACAATTAGGCAAGGAATTTAGAGACCCTCTCATACCCTCAGGGCAAAAGGACCAGGAAAATATCATTCCAATGGGCAGAAAACACGCATCTTTCGGTATTGATTTCAAAGCGATAGATCACAAAATTCTAGAAATGTGATGCAATGAACTGGCACATAGCTTCCAATTCAAAAACGACAAGTGTGGTTTCATACCTGCTGATATCTACGTATGGCTAATAATCGTATTGATAACTCAAGATTAGATACGGACCTCAACTAATGCTTCAAAGGGTAAAAGAGCTACTACTGCTACCATTATAATCATGGGTATTCCACATACCTGTATAGTGTGATTTATCAGACTATAATTTCCCAAAAATATGTTAATTAAATGTACAATACAATATTAATTTTAAAAACTGGAAAACATTCAAAAAGGCTTGCAAATCGCAACAAGCCTAGATTGCATCTAACCAGATACAAAACACCTTATTCGCTAGCGGTTGCTAACTTTTCTAAAATAAGTCAGCCGTTATATTCTCATAATTTGCTAACTGCAAGCACCTGTCTGCTAACATCTATATTTAGTTTACACGTTTCTGAATCACTTTACGAGTCATAGCCTTATGTGTAATTAGTGAGCAAATCTGAGTGCATACTTCTTCCAAAACGGTGATTGTTTGCCGACATTGGGGCATCCGTGACACAAATGTTGATGTTGTTGGCGAATTGTAATCTTCTCTCGTCTCGTCGACAAAGTCTGATATCCCAATGAGCCCAGGCATGATTATTCCTTAAAAACTCCTGCAATCGCCAAAATTTTACGCATCAAAAGTTGTCGTGTCTCCTGCGTGACTTTAAAATGTTAACACCCACAAGCCCAAAGGTATACTCTATCAGCAAATGGGCCAATACACTTCATTCACACCCATATTTCACGATATCAGCAGAATATAGCACTTGTCTGCCGTATTAATCATCACTTCAAGTGTCAACTAATTAATGTACGAGGCTTTTACGCCTATCCGAAGCAAGTGTGCAAATATTTATCGGTCCTTGCACAAGAAAATGCTTCGCAATTTGTGCATTACGCCGTTTCTCTACATTTGTTTCATGAATATGCACAAGCATGGAACACAAACCATTAATATACTTCATTGAATTTTTTCACTCGCGGCAGAAAAGTTCTCTCCTTCCAAAGAAGCCCATCGACATCGACAATACAAAGGGAAATTTTACTCTGATCTGGCAGCACTTTTCACATTATTCTTTTGCGTTCATTTTTCACTTCTTTAACACCCGGGTACATTCGAAAACTGCAAAAGAAAATATAAAAACTAAAAATCGATATGAATACGCCGAGAAAAATAATATATTCTCCCACTCACGCTCAAATTTGGAATTTTGGGCAATATGCAAGAAATATATGGTATAAAGCCAAAATAAATTTCCGAAATATCAACAAATTTCTCCAGATTACTCATCTCAGTGTGCTACATTAAATTTTTAGCGCACCTGAACAGAGAGAAAAATTATTTGCCTTGCAATAAGTTTTTAATACGTACTTGAATAAGTGCACATGCTTTTTACAAAATGTTTCTAGGAGTAACCATATTTTTTTTACTTTCTA
>QYTT01081878.1:7134-24434 GCA_006980735.1 Dasypogon diadema
ATTAAAACTGAGGTAAGTACATTTTTTATCACCTCAAAAGAGTTGTGTGTAAATTTAGTGCTTGTAGTACTTGTAGCTTCGCGGAAATTGTAAAAATTCCAATTTGTGTCGTGCAGCTGTCAAATGGTGTTATTTTGTGATATTTTTGTCTAATATGTCCATGTAGACTGTGTTTCCTTGTTTTAATTTGTGTATTGTTTAGTTTAGCATAGATTTATTCCTAATTTATGCTTTGCAATTAGGAATTGTTTATGTTCTTTGCATAAATTGTTTGCCTGTGTTGTTGTTGTTGTGATGTCATGGACTTGTAAATTTCCATGAAAGTTTTTGTTTGATTGCAATTATTTCTCTGTCACTTATTGAATTTTTCTCTTTTCAGGTAACTTGTGGATTCGGAGTGCCTGACGCTTATCCCAGGCACAAGTAAGTATAAATGACAAGATTTTGTTGGAATCTTTTATAAATCTTTATTTATTTCAGGTATTTTGAACACTCATAGAGTTATGAAGCAATGCTAGACGAAACGAAAAAGCATCAAAATCTCATAACCCAGAAAAACGGAACGCTCATTCACTTCCGTTTTATATCCTCCATGGACATAAATATTCTTCAGTGTAGAGACATTCTGTAATGTAATAAAAGAGACCTTACATACACGTTGTATGAATATATTACCCGACTTACCCATAACACTATCCCGACATGAACCTGTTCAGAATGGTTACGTTCCTGGGGGAAAGTTGATTTTAACCCCATCCAAAACCGAAACTTATAACATTTAGATGAGTGTAGAGCGATATAGCGGTGGGCGGGAACAACCTGTCTGAAAAAAAAAATTTTCAGATATCAACGCTTTGCACAATGTACTTACCAGGCTTCCATACATTTACTCAATACAAAATAAAATTGAGATCGTTTTTTTCGATTTGAATAAATTCGGGAGGGTATTGGTAGGCCCATGTACCATCGGCATAAAATGACTGTCGACGACACTCCAACTGATGTCGCGTTGAGACTAGATTTATGGAGTGAATTGTTTTAGTAGGTCTGTGTCAATATTTATTACTACTACAGGAAAACACGTGTCGATGCGTGTAAATCACATCTTTACGCTTGAGGTGTCATGAAATATTGCCACATTGAAGCACCCTCTTGGATTTGAAATTTATTCAATGAGAGGCAAGCAAAAGGTAGCAGTAGCGATTTACATTTTGTCGATAGATGTCGTGAAGAGAATTGAGGTACATTTATCGAATGTACCACATTTATTGGAGCTTTTATTAGACAGTTCCTGATGGGTACTTTATCTCTTCCAAATTTCATTGCTCTTATCTTGACATATTCCCAGAACCTTACTTTAGACAGATATTTTAGTAATAAATGTAAAAAGTAGAAAATTAAAGTCTTAGCTACTGGTGAAAATATTAGATGTTCACAAAATTCATTAATATAACTTTTATGTAAAAAAAAACCACACATCATGTTGTATTTTCAACAGTTCCATAACAAAATTACCTTCCTCGGAGTAAGCTTTTATTTTTATTTAGATTATTGGGAGAGGTATGTTACTTCAGCTACGCCAAAAACACTATTGCTAACCAAAGTAAACTTTTTGAATTTTTTCTTAATTTTCTCGTCCGATCATTCCCCTGGCTACGTGTCTGTCGCCATGAATAAGAAATTATATCGCCCTAATAAACAGCGTTGACTATTGAAAACCAGGATCACGCTCAGTGTGCGAGACACAAGCTTGGGTATCTATACCTGTATGTGTGTACGATACTCAGACTGGCTACTGTCTGGCACCAAAATCGTCGATTGCAGCCATAGAGATAGAAGATATAGAGAGGTTATACTTGCTTGCAAAATGGCACAAATTTCTACATAACCTTAGAAGTGCGTCATAAACTTCCCAAGCGTTTCTCGGTTCGTCCTAGTACAATTGTATATGCAACAAAAAAATTTCATTAGTCCGTTTTTATAAACATATATTTTAAAACTATAAATTTCTTCGTCTTTAAAAATTAATTGTTTAAATATCCCGCCTAACGACGCCGGCAAAAGACAAAAGTATATGTGGCCTATACCTGCCTATTTTCTGCATGTCATGTGCCAAACTGACAGCAGAAGCAGGCGCCAAAATTTAAAATGTGATTTAATTTTCGGATTTTTTGTTATGCAGAGCACAGTGACTTTTTTTTAAATATATATATTTGGATATACTTAACTCTGAACAACATCTGCGATTCGATTACAGTTCAGTTTGACTTTAAAAATCGAAAGAGATGAATACATAATTTGTGACATTTTCTTGTATGGGACACCCCTCCATATATTCATCTCAATGGGTGTGAACACCATTATAGATACATTTCTAGTGCACCGATCTACAACACTACCTTCGCTTTTCTTCGACATGATATTTCCAGGTCAGCTACGAATTCTCTCTAGAAAAGTTGATGTTATATCCAGAGAGAGTAACTGGTTTACATTTCAGATCTTTTGCCTTCCTTATGAAGGTTAGTATTTTGTTTGAGTTAATATTGAAACTTGGCTCCTCTCACCATCCTTTCACCACTCGGAAAAAATTCCTCATGATATCAGCGGGAGCGGACGTGAATGTCAACCATCATCAACGCCATGCCGTCCACATAGTCTATGACGTGAATGCCTGTCCCTATAAGCCACAAGAATTAGGAATCAGCTGTGACATTCCAACCAGGCCCGCAGATTTTAAGGGCGCGCAGCTTTATATGATCCTCTTCACTCCCTCCAGATCAGACACCATTAGTTCTGCTGCATCCTGGTATAATCTCGCGGTCATGCGATTACGCAGGATCCAATATCCCTCCGAGTAGGGCTCCCAGAATCATGATTAGATTCAGCTGTTCCTTTCCCAAACCATCTTTTTTTCTGAATGAAAGGCAGAATCCAACGTCCCTGTGAGTAGAGCTCTTAGAAATATCCAACAAACCTAACTTTAGAGACCGGGTCTTTGTTGACTATTTTCTGTAATGTAATGCCTTCTGGGATAATCTCTATATTTGGGTTGAAATCCCTCCTGGCTTTCTCTGTTCCTGGTATTGGGATATTATTGCTGTATCTGTATGTGTTATTCAGCTTTTATTATACTTTTCTTTCTTTTATTTATTTTTACTTAGTAGTTAAATATCGCTATTATATAGTTAAATATGTTTTCAAACAAATCGAATTTCAGGGGCCTGATTCCATAAGTCTTTTTGAATGCATCGAAGATCGAACTTATGACGGCATCAATGTAAAAATTTTAATTAGAATTTTAAACTTATTCAGCTCAGAATCTGGTCCCAGACTTGATCGTCTTTAGTGGTAGGTAATCTCGCTGATATTAATTTTTTAAATTGCAATATGTAAAAATGTTTTGAATATAGGAGTAACATTTTATTTAGTTGAACCAAATTTTTAAAAAAACTACAAAAATTGTAGTAAAATCAAATATGTAGTACGGATCAAAAAATTAGCACGCGAAAATCGTAATAGAATTAGCCTACTAGGGTGGCAACATTGACTCAACATGTTAAAATTGTTTTTTCTAATGGAATATGTACATTGTTTCCAAAGTAGACGGAAGTTTTGAAATGTAAGGCTAGAATCCAGAATATTAAAATACTCGGTATAAAAAATAATTGCTTTATAACCTTCGGCAGTAATAACTTGCGTTGACTTTACACTGGAGAGTTTTTTATCATTTCTTCAAATTTAAATAAACTTCACCGCCATAAAAATTTGAAATCGCCACCAGTACAAATTTACAAGACGACTCCAGAACACCCTCTGTAAAACGTTCTGTGCACAAGGGTGGTGAAGTAAATGAGTTTTATGACCTGCAATGGCCGAGATTAAGAATGTTCCATAAGGAAATTGGAATTTCTCAAATATTTGCCTTAGCCGCTCGCAAGAAAGCACAAAAGCAGTAGTGAAGTTAGCAGAAAAATCATGAGGGTGACTTGTACTGGCGTAACCTACAGACGGGCTAGGGTGGATTAAAAGCTTAGCAACGGTAAAATTACACGCAAGGAATTAATTTTACACAAAGCAAAAAAATTAGAAGGAATGTGGTATGGACTTTTAGTCGCTTATCGAAATGGTGCTGACCTAATTAAAAAGTTTGCGTGTTAAAAATACGGACTTCTTCTCGTTTTTGGCCCTTTTAAGACTAGTTAATACAATGATGTGACAACGCTTTATGGCAGGGTAAAAAGGAAAATGTTGAACCTTATGGAGCTGAAAAGCAGTTTGCTTCTGTAGTGGCAACTTGTTATCTGAGTTTGGCTGGCAACAAGAGTTTCAAGCTTAAGATTTTAAGAAATTTGCAAGGACAACTTTATTGCACGAAATAAGGTCTGCATTAAGCCATCCTCAGTTGGTAGAAATTAATTGAGTAGTTTTTAGATCTTTAATAAAGATTTAAGTTAACGGAAGGATGAGAATAACAAAATTGAATTGTGTCTGTAGGAAATTCCACATTTTCTCAAGGATTTATTGGTGCCTTTGCTTGTAACTTAGCACATGAGTTTTCTTTAACCAAAGCATCTCTTTTTTTAAGAAATGTATAGGGCTACGAAATCATTGAAAACAAAAGAATTTTGAAATCGAATACATCGAAAATGCCCTCTTGGGAAATGTCTGGCTGGAAAAAAATGTGTAGATACTTCTGGTAGAAATCAATATACTTGAAAAATCATTATTTAATAATAAATCATAACAACAACTGTCTAAATTGTGCCTTGTAAGAACATAGGTTTCATTGATTCATTCAAAACAAACTTAAAAGCAGTTACTTTACATAACAGAAACCAAAAGCCGTCAATACCTGTTTGCCACATTGAATTAGATCAAAGGAAATATCTAACGCATACAAGACAATTTTAAAACTAAGATGTGATGATCTTTGTGAAGTTTTGGTTTAACTTTAGATAGCTCAAAAATGATCGTGTAATTCACAATAATGGTTGACACAAATGAGAGAAGTATGTTTTGTAAAACTAACTGGGAAAATTTAGAACTTGTTCAATATTAGTAGAATATAGCTGCTTCATTTTATTCTCAGCATTTTTAAATGACCTTGGTGAACACCTAACTAACAGAATTAAAGTTGAAACCGCAATTGTTAATTGCTATTGTATACGAATGACATGATAGTAATGACAGGAACTGCTCAGCATCTTGAATATAATACTGATGATATTCTACAATATTGCAAACGTTGGAGCTTCAAATTAAATTTGAATAAATCGTAAATAATGATTTTCAAGAATGGACGAAGACGAAAAACCGAACAGGAATATATGTTGGAAAAGATGTAGAAGTCGTAAGATGTTATAGAGTTGATGCTAAAACCAAAGTTATAGTTTAGCACTCGTATAACAGAGGACATGTAAGATGAGTGTAAACTTGGTATGGACAAGCTTCGAATGTTTGAGTCGATCGTATGAACATCACTACATCACGGAGCTGAAGTCTTGGGATTCGGGAGCTATGAACTACTGAAAAAACTAACTCGATTTTTTTTATAAACAAACTATAATGCCTGCCAAACAATATCTACTACAAGTTATATGTTCCACTTAAAGATGAGTGCCAAGAGAATATAGGAGTGCACGATGTCCTTGAACTTTAACTAAATAGTAAGAGTGTTAGAAAAATATAGCGACGAAAGACTAGCGAAGATTTTGGCGAACGAAACAATAAAAGAAACAATTCATTGGTCCAAGGCATAGCTACAATTGACTGAGAACCAAAATGTGCACTTAATTGAAATACTTCATTTAGAAAAAAGAAGGATTAATTTGATGTTGAATGTGTCGAGAAAGCGAATTTAAGCAGCGGCGGACTATACAAGGACCTATACTGTGGCTTTAGCCAAACTTATACCTCTCAAGTAAAATAAGAAGAAGTCTAATATATGAAAAGCAAAATATGCAACTTATTTTGTAGATGTCCGATTGTAACGAAGTTCAAGTCTGAAGATTTTCTCCTCTGTTGGCGTGGGTTCGAATCCTGCACACGATGCAGCAATTTAGCTGGGTACCAGTGGTTTAAACAATTCTGCTGATGAGAATTGTACTTGCACAACCACTGGAATGTTGTACAGTAAAAATTTCATGCCAAAAATTGTGGCTTACTTGTAACATTTGTCGGGTTAAAATTTTCCAATCTCCTCTTCTCTAATTTCTCTCTTCTCTAAATTTTAAGCTGTGCTGTTTGCATCACAGGATTGTCCTTTGAGCTGAAAAAATACTCATCTACATCATTCTCAGCTCAAACGTAAAAGTTTCTCACTTTTGCTTTAGGATTCACTTGCTTGTATTATTTTTTTACTATAGTTGTTAGTGTTTAGGATGATGAAAAGAGATGTATGTAAAAGAATGTACTTAAATAGGGGCATTAAATTTTAAGAAAATTGATATCAAGTAAAATACCTCAGAAAACATTACAATATAAATTACTGTTATCAACTTATAATAGCCATGGATGAAATGCCAAATAGTAAAATTTTGCGCGACCAAAAAGTAATTCTCGGATAATCCATTACTTGATCGTGGCATAATTATTTATGTCGGGGAGTCAGATAATTTTTGGACGCCTATATTCCTGAAACTATGAATTTAAACTTGTATCTGATGATATGAGTGTAAATTTCGTCACATTTTTGAATATTTTAAAAGAAAGAATGTAATGTAATGCCTTTTGGCCCGCGGGAGCTATTATTATCATTTTCTCTCGGTATTCCTATCGGTATTCCCCTACTCGGCAGCTGGGATTTCAGGCTTCTCCAGTGTATGTATTTATTTCTCAATTTAGAAACGGAATTAGGTCATGTTGTTTGTATGACTATATATGAGAAATAAATATTTTTTCAGAATGTTGCACGGTTAATGTTGATGTGAAAAAAATTGTAAATTAATTGCAACATTTGTGAGGTTATAATTCGCAAGCTACTCTTCCTTGAGCTTAAGAGATTCCTTATGAAAAGGGGGAAAAACATTCATATTTGCAAATGAAAAATTGAAATGTAACTTTTGAAAGAATTGCTATATTTTGCAGTAATATACAACAAATTCCAAGAAAAAACATATTAATATATTTTCCTCTGGTAGAATTACATAGCGCTTGAGATATATTTGGTTTGATAGCATGCATTTTTTAACGGCATTTTAAATTTCGTATTTCATTAATGAAGAAAACGAATTACCAAAAAGAAATTCAAAAACACGTCCTGACAGTACATGAACTACAAGATTATTTGCACGTACTTCGTGTGAAGGAAAAGTAAATTTCACATGGAACTAAAAGAACCTTTGTCAGTGCACTTTAAAAAGCCTCGATTTCCCGTGCACTTAAAATCCTCTTTAGCGTAATGCACTTAAAATTTCTTTGATACTAGGGGCAAAGTATTTCCTTTGATAATTAAAGAAGAATTTCCTTTGGCAGCTAAATCATAGAAGTCTTTTGACGATACGAATCCTAACTTGGACTTGGTGGGAGCTTTTCAAAAGTTTGCCATAAAAGTAAATTAAATTTTCTGCACCAAAACTTAATCCTCTTTTACTCCTGGTAACTTTGGAACATTAGGAGAAGAAGAAATTCACATACCAGTTGAATTACATGCCCTAAACTTGATAATTTTTTTTAGAGTATTGCCTAAGCACAGCTTAGGCAGAGGGAAATTAGGGAAGGTGAGATTGGGAAATTAACGTGATACATGTTGCGTGTAAATTCCTTACCTAAAAATCCTCCATACAAAGTTGGTACCTAGCTGTTACCCTTTTCCAGATACATAAGCGGTAACTATTTTGCTTTTTAAGGGATTATTTTAACACCTGTTCCACTTAACTGACTGAAAAATACAAACATTGTTATATTTCCGAATTACCATTTTTATCGAGGTTTACGAAATTAAAGTGTTTTTTTTTTTTGGATAAACAAGGTACCTGATACCTAAATAAAGCCTAATCAAGTACCTGCTACTTTCAGTGGTTCTGAAGTAATGATTTTAAATGCACTTGTAGGTAGCAATCCGGACGCAATTTTTTTAGGAACCAGATCTCCGTGGGTATAGCAGATGGACCCCCCCCCAATTGTTTTATTGTTTTTGTATTAAGAAGTAGTAAATGCATGACTTTTAATCTACAATAAGTGCTCAAATTAACCTTGTTCTCACTGAATACAAGTAAGAATGTATGACCCTAGAGATAAAACAACTATTTACTTTGTAATTTTGTTCGATTTACTACTGCTAGGGATAATATCCAGAGTAGACTAAAATACTTTTTAAATTTATGACGACTTTCCACCACTCTCCTCTACAGAAAAATATTCAGAAACTAGATTGCAAAACAGCATAATTTGAATGGCCAATATTAGTATTCCATAAAAATAATAATCCCAGCCAAATTCATTATCATCAACCGTACTAGCGGTAATTAACCTTTCCACAGGAACTCACCCAGGTGCCATTTCGATATTTTTGGCATTGTCCAACATTTTTCACTGTAAATGTAAAGTACTCATTAATTTGGTGGTAATTATTAATCATTATTTCAACCTTTCCAAGCAAGTGGCACCTTGCACAGAACCTTTTTAATTAGACATTAAAAATTCTGAAGGCTGTCAGGATGGAAGGATTGAAATTTTAAAATTTTCCGCTTCAATGGGTTCCCTAATAGGTTTCAATATTTTGAGTTTTCTTTCGTGCCTTATCGAGTTTCCCTTTGACCCTGTTCATATTTCAGGTAAAGTCGTAGGAAGTCCCGGACGCAATTATGGGTTCCTTTTGAGTTTGTGTGGGAGAAAGGTTGAATTATAGCTGCTGATTACAAGATTTTATGCTCGAAACAGCGAAATGGGCTCCCTAGGCTAAACTGAACAATGACCACTTAATTTCGGTCATTACGGCTGTTTCTACTCTCGAGAAAATTATGGGGACATTACCAGTAGGGAAATACCTAAATGAACATTTGAATAAAAATTAAGTAACTTGAAATTTTATTATTTTACTAAATTGTCTTTAAACTACCATTTACATCAGAAATGACTCACGAGAGGACAATATGTGTGGGTGGATATCTTTTTTTTCCGAGTTAGGTAATGCAACTCAAAGCTCGCACCAAAAAGTTCCTTTTTATGTAAGAATTAATACAGTCCAGATTTGTTTCACTTCCTTTTATGGCAACTAAAAGTACTGATATCGAGGGTCTGAAATCAAATCTGGGCCAATCTTGGCTATAAAGTGGACTACGTGTGCCCATAAGTTGAATGCTTAACAAGTATCTATATATCTTCTATTGTTAGTTTACCTAGTCCTCCATAAGTTGATGGACTACCAACTTATTCTGAAGACCCTTTTTATATGGATAGAAAGCACATCACCTCCAATTCACGTGGGTCTTTATATCATTGTGAGAAGTTTGTTATCGCTTGGAGCCCTTTGTGTTTTGGTCTTACGGTTAGATACAATTGTAGCCTTATTTGATTATTCTGACTTTTACGAGCATTGTACGGGAGAGAGATAAATTTTTATTTATTCGGAGATGATTTTGTTGTTTGTGTTTGACAAGTATTGGTATTGTCTGCGCAGACTAGTAATAAATGCCAGAACAAATAAAGTTTTCCTCAAATTGTCTTATTAGTGATTGTTTTAATGCCATAAATTTAAATCCCTTCGAGACAATTTTATTGGAAAACGTTTACTATTTCGCAAGTTATAAATACTGTAACTGCAGTGAAATATTGGATGGATTAATTAAATTGAAATATATAGTAGCTTTATTGCTCTAACATGATTTGTAGTCGCTGATGTACAATAGGCTGCAATCCGGAAACTTTTCCTTTTATTGAACTTCCCTTTTATTAAACTTTCCCTGTGGAAAATCAGAGATAGAAATACGGAATTATAGTCTGTTTAGGCACCGAAGAAGTGTCAAACTTTAAAATACTAGGCACTGATGTGCCGACTTCTAAAATACTAAATTAGAGAAATTAATTGGATCTGTTGGATTAGATGTCCTAAATATATTAATTCTGATTTTAGAAAATTACATATATCAAATTTTTGTAATCTCTTTAGAACTGTAATCAAATTACTATTGAGGTGTTTCAAACTACATTCAAATATTATGATGCCATTGATATTCAAAAATGCACTATAATCCAAACCATTCAGAGCAGTTGAAAGCATTATCTGAAAACTATTTGTGGATATTTTTAATCCAACAGTTGGTTGTTTTTCAATTCCATTTCCATTCTTTACACTTAGGCGTAGAGAATGCGTAGACAATGTAGACAATGCATAATTTAAGTAGAAAATGTAAACTTTTGGTAGACAATGGCCCTATTCATGTGCCTGCTATATACCGCACCTGATTTAGCAAAGTCAATAAAAAATACTTTTTTCTGCATACCAGCATATAAAGAACATGCATTTCATTATGTACCTTATTTTTATATTTACATTTAATGTGTCTATCAGCTTATCAACCTAGTAAAGAAATTGTGGTGTGTAAGATTATTATAATTTATCAGCACGCGTTTGAGAGTAATAGGTAATGTTGGTTGCCACTCTCAAATATTTAAAAGAGACAATGACTTCTTAAGAAAAAAAACGTGCTCTCCCTGTAACTGGTCTGTGAGACAGGAAGATTCTTTTCTAAGTATTTAACATAGAAATATAATAACTACAGAAGGAATTCTTGAGAAATGACGTAGATTTTCTAAGTGATCACGTGTTACACACATACAATACGCAAAACGCTATCATAAACGTGAAAATTTGAATAAATGCGTGATCAGTTATTTAAATAACAAGTAACAATTAGTTCAGAGCAGGTACCAAGTAAGCAATTAAATACCCTGAAGGGGACTTACATAATACCCTATATCCTCCATAGGCTATGAAATAACTGCACACAAGTCATATATCAAAATAAAGGGGAAGTTTAGAGGAATTCAAATAATCAGTAAAAATTTTAGGTTAATGGGGCATTTTGGGGGGAAAACCCCCAAAATTTGAAAAAATAAATTGAAATTTGACCAATTTTTAAATTTTAAGGATTTATAGCTCCTGGTAAGAGAGGGGCACAGAGGTATTTGTAGACTCGTTGGAACATGTGAAGGGTTCTCTGTGGAATGGCGTCTAAATATTGGTCATGCGGCTCTCGGTAAAAAAGTTACAGGGTGTTCAGTGAAACTAGTGCCTAAATACAGAAATTCACCTCTAGCTCCCAAACGAAGCATTTCCGACCCCCCTTCCCTACCATTTGCCAAAGTATTGCCGTTTTAATACCAAACACCCTGTATATCTAAAATACAAAAGTCGTTTAATAGGCAACTATTATTTTGTGAAGTACTCTTGATTAGTTAGAACTAAATTCAAGACGAGTAAAACAACTGTAATATGTATGTCATAACCGTTCTACAGGACAGAAGGGAAAAAGAAAAAGGTAATCTCCTAAATTAGTAAAAACTCAAGAAACTCAAATTTTGAATCAATTCAATAAAAGACTTGAATTTAGAGCGGACTCCAGTTTTAAGTTTGCTCAGAAATGAGTCCGCTTAAAATTTAAGTCCGCTCAGAATCTCAGATTTGAATTAGATCAAATTTAAGTCCCATCAAAATTTAAACCCGCTTAGTTTTGAGTCCTGAAACTTAAACTGAGCGGACACCAAGCAGAGCGGATTCAAATATTGAACGGATTCAAAATTGAACGGGGTTATATTTTCACCGGACTCAAATCTGATCGAACTCAAATTTGAGTAGAATCAAATCATAAGAGGACTCATTTCTTGTTTATCGAATCAAGTTGAAATAAAATTACAATAGTATATAATTTTAGTATAAAGAAAACAATTTTAATTACAACATATTACATATTATTTCTAAAGCAAGGTTTTTGTATGATCAAAATAATAGTACTACAAAATCATGATTTAAACAATCACTGTTGATAACATAAGTTGCACTATCTAATTTAAATGCTACATTGTTTCGAAAATATACTAAAATATGCTGTGTTGTTACCTGGTTCTTACTCTAAAGGATATCCTTCCACCCCATCTTGTGTAATTTTCTGCAAAATCGAGTATAACTGATGTGGCTTCATCCCTTTTTAGGAAAGATTAAATTTCTTGAAAGTAACTATTCAGCTAATCAGTTATAGAAGAATACCGAACGAAAAGTATTACACAGTTCAGTAATATCTTCAGCAAGGCTCGACCTTTTCCTGCGGAACCCAGCAATATTTTTCGTACTATAGATATTATTAATAGTCATCCTATTTTACCCCCAATAAAAATATATTACTTTTTAGAATAAAATATTTTTTCTAGTTGTTTTACACATTCTAAAGTACTTCTGATTATATACTTGCATAGACTTACTTATTTATGATTTTTATGTTTTAGCTAGTTTTGGTAAAGATCCTCTTCAGAATCAAATATTTGTGAGCCTTATTCAGATAGCTTACACCTGTAAAATTATATTTGGTAATGAACCTATTCGTGTTCTAAGTTTAAAATTTGCAGACTTTTATGTGTCTTAAAGCAAAAAAAAAATTTAAAACATGCATTTTTAGATATAAAGGACGAAAAACAAAAAATAGTCTCACCTTTAAAATGAGTCATTAATGACTGCTCTACACTTTATAAAGCGTAAAGAAATATATTTAAGAAGATATAATTTTTTAAATACTACCAGGATTCCTAATTTTTGGCTTTTTTGAATTTTTCAAAAAATCATATGTCCATAAACAATTGGCCAAAAACCGAAATATTTCGCGTAAATTGTTTAATGTTCTAGTTGAACGATTTAGCAAAATTTCAATAAAATCTGAGACGGTTAATTCAGAAGCGTTGGTTGAAGATACTTGATTCTTTTCTTCTTGGTGTTTCTTTTTGATATCGTTTCCATAAATGGCTTTAGTTGTGCTTCAAAAATTGGTGATCCCATAGATTCATTCAAACAATTTTGAACCGTGTTCAGAGCAATCTTCTCATTTAATTTACAGATCACTTGTCTAATTCTTCTATTTTTAATTAATTTCGTTCAGAAATTCTTTTGTTATTTATATAAAAACTTTACGACTTCTAAAGAACTAGTGAACCAAATTTATCAAAAAAGTGGTTGAAGTGGAGGAGTGAAAAAATTGCGCAATATATTTTAGCCTCGAAAATAAAATTTAAATGATTTTCCCTGTGAAGAATATTTAATTTAAGATCTGATTTTAATTACTTTTGAATTTTTTAAGAATCAGATTCCATATTCCTGCTTGTTTTGTGTTTGTGTGATATAGCCTCTATATTTTAATGCAAAATTGAAATTTTTAGGATGTCTGGGAATGACGTGCATTCATTATCCTGAAAAATTGTTACACCAATGATATAATGTTTATGAAACAATAATCTTTACCCTTCAAAGGTTTTCAAATTAAAAAAGAATCATGTTGATATCTTAGTACTTTCAAAAGTTATCTGACCTCAGGTTGGGATCAATGTAGAAACAGCTCAATGTACCCACCATCTCTACACTCTTGAATTAGAGAGTGCTCCTTATATGTAGGCTCACATGCCGACACAATTTCACTATATATTTGTTTCTAAAATTTGTTTGGAAGTGAACAAGTTAGATCCTTCAAATGGGCCCATGAACAAAAATCCAAAATCCACAGTATTGGACCTCTGCATCTAATTTATTTATTTATTCAAATATTGTCGGACCTCATGAGAAATGAGTTCACATATTCATCATATGTAATCCTGTAATGTCCTCGACCGTACTTATAATAATTTTAGTAAGTACACCTCTCTTCGAGAACAAAGGATATTCTCTTCTCTATTAGAAAAAAGGATTGAGTTGTTTGGTTAAGGCGGAACAAATGTTGCTGAGGACACTCCAAAAAATCGATCGGTGTACATATGTTAGACCACATTATTCCGAGACCACTCTTAGTTTTATTCATGCATGTATAATAAGATTATGTTCTGTTCTGTGATACTTCCTGTTTAGATTTTGTTCGGGCAAAAGGTTCTAATTGTTTCGTGTTCAGGGCAATTTGTTAACTTTATGAAAATTTTTAATTCTACTGGTACTCCACGGGAAAATATTATTTTAGAACTTTACAACGAGGACAGTTGTGGTGATTTAAATAAACACTTTGCTTGCCCAACACTTTATTAAATTACTTTTATAAGTTGACAATAATAATTAATATTTCAGTGCAACGCAAAATGAAAATTGTTTTACAGAGTTTTCATAAATTTCTCATCAGTAGACTGTTTCAAATTACATTGTTGAGTGCAGAAAATTAATTGTAAAGAACGAGAGCTATGAAAGTCTTCCAGGTGAAAATATTACTCATAGTTAATTATTCAACTAATTTAATATATTAAAAATTAAACGAAACACTTGACGTGATTTTAATCCCGTTTAGATTTAATTTTAGTATGGCACTTTTCTCTCAGTGTAGGCTATTATACGTCAATTAACATAAATTAATCTAATAAGATTATTTTATTAAAAATCCATAGATTTCAATCAAAGTTTGTAACAGCATTGCACGCAAATTTATCCTATTCAGCGCCTTACATGTCCTTAATGACAGGACTTCGGAAATCTGCAAAATTCCTTTGTAAAGAATTAGAAAGGTTATTACCTTCTGATTTTACGCATTCTTACAATGTGGATTATAATTTAATTATTGATGGCGGAATTTTACTTTTGTGCTCTTACTTAGATTTTTACTTAAATTTACAAAATAATTATTTAACGGACTTATAATTTCAAATAGCTTCTTTTATTTCCATATCACATCTTTTTATACACATTTATCGATCTTAAAAAGAATATTGGTTGTAAAAATTCAATTATAATTCCGAGGTATTGCATTTGTAATTGTAATTAATTACGAAAATATCAACCGGATCTGCTTGTATTACATCAGGATATTGATGGATCTGCCTATTGATGTAGTGTAAACTACCTATAAGAGAGTGTGGGATGTATTTGTATCAACGTTCTGTGAATCCAAATATTTTTCTCGCCCTGAAGATGTCTGTGTCGATCATCCTGGAGCTGTTTGTGATTTCAATGTTTACTCTGATTATATATAACTAATTGATCAATTTATTGTGATTTATAGAGCGTAATTATATGGATTTTCATGACGTTTATATTATGTATTTTAAAAACACTTTATATCAGTCTAATCAAAATCTTTGGAATTATAAACCATGCACAAGAAGAAGATCAAGAACATTGAACTCTTTTTTATGAATGCTTTAAGGTAGGCGAATTTGGGCTTATATACTTCGTCAGCCTAAATTCTTCTATCTTAAAGCATTCATAGAAAACAGTTCAATGTTCTTGGTCTTCTTCTCGTGCATGGCTTGTAGTTTCGAAGGTTTTGGTCTAGTTCATTTAAATCTTGAATATTCCTCTATTGTTCGCTCTTCTTACACAGTTTTCCATTCCCAGGGCTGGAACTTTTACTACGACTGTAGTAGATTTACTACAATTAGGGACTCAAGAAAAATTTACTATGGTGGAATGTGGAACACATATTTACTACACTTTGTAATTTGGAATCTTCGAGGAGAGAACTAATAAGGAGCAGAACATGAGAACAAATTTAATGCAACTGAGGCGAGGAGAAGAATTTTCTGAATGTATGTGTTTTCAGCTTAATCCAGTACAAAATCAGACAATTTATGAACACGGTGATGAATAATTTTATCGAGAAATAACAGAAGTCGCTATCATCAATGAGATAGTAATGCAAACGGTAAGGCAACAACAGGTTATTGATGACAAGGTAATGTAGAAGGTATTGTATTGTTCATGGTGTTTGTTTCTTAATTTTGATCGAAAGTTCCCATATGCTTATGAGAATAGAGGAGTAAAGTAGGAGGGCAGTAAAAATTAAATTTTTAAATGAAACCTTACTTCACCTCATTTCCATCAATGAAGCAAAGAAAGAATAATGAACCAAGGAGCAATTTATAATTTTCAATAACATCCCCGTGTTAAAATTCATGTATAGTAGTGTACGTACGTTAATAAAAAAGTTTGGTGAACTGAACAAGTGAAACATGTGGTCCTTAGTGCTTTGAGTATAAAAATTTTTGTTATTAATTAATTTATATTGAAATATAATTTATGCTAAAATTAAAGAAAGAAATTTTGAGTAAGTGTAGTTCGGTTCTTTGTGTAGTTTGCAGATGTATTCAAACAACATGTAAACAACTGAATGTTAAGAAGTAAAGTGAGTTTATATGTCTAAATTTACATCTGCAAGAGTTCCTTCATCTCTTGGAGACGAACATCTTGTTTTCTTCAAGTTGCAACCCCCAAAACTTTTTGTGAATAAAAACGGAAGTAAGCAAAATGGAAGATGCAATACTTGTTTGGTACAATAGTCGACTAAAAACTACATTAAAAATTTTGCTTGTTATGTAAATTAATTTATTGCTAGTCATATTCAATAAGCTGCAGGTGGCAATAAATAGATTAGTTTGGTATAAGGACAACTTCAGAATTTTTAAAGTTTCGTTAAATACGATACCATTACGAAAATTTTGTTACCTATTTTTACATGTTTCCAGGAAGTCAAAAAATATTTAGTGTTATTAAGCTTAACAAGAGTTTATACCTATGTCAGTATCATTGTTAAAATAGTTCCTCCAATATTGGGAAATTAAACTTAAAGATCAGTATTACGCCTTAGATTCAGGTTCGATAAAGGTCTAACTGCATCAAGAGTTAAAAAAACTTAATCCTGATTTTGAGTAAAAATCTTCAGATATTTTAAGAATCTATTCACTTCATGACTTTTGGCATATTCAGTTAGTTTCAATAAAATTATATACATATATATATATATATATATATATATTTGATGGAGCGAGAGGTCAAGGGATACAAGTGACAAAAAGTTACTTTTGAGAAAAACAAGTTTAAAGATTGGATAATTAATTCCATTAAAGATTGGATAATTAATTCCAGGACACACATATGGCAATATTGATTATATATCATTTTGAGATAGTCTTTTATGTATTTCTAGACCACAATAATTTTACATATGTTAGGTACGCATTTCTGCACTTAACTCATTTTTTTCAAATATGTCACTTATAACCCTTGGCTTCTCACCACCTCATATGTGGTCTAGAGCTTAAAATGAGACACTGGCAGCACCATTATCTTCCATCGAAAGCAAATTAGAAATAAAACAGATGAGAGAATGGTTAGAAGTGGATGTCAAAGT
>QYTT01081878.1:24454-41484 GCA_006980735.1 Dasypogon diadema
CCCCCCCCCCCCCCTTCTCGCATACAATATTTTGTTTGTCTTAACTTTCCCTACCATTTGCCATAGTATTGCCGTTTTAATACCAAGCACCCTGTATATATAAAGTACAAAAGTCGTTTAATAGGCAACTATTATTTTGTGAAGTACTTTTGATTAGTTAGAACTAAATTCAAGACGAGTAAAACAACTGTATATATGTCATATGTATGTCATAACCGTTCTACAGGACAGAAGGGAAAAAGAAAAATGTAAAATCCTAAATTAGTAAAAACTCAAGAAACTCAAATTTCGAATCAATTCAATAAAAGACTAGAATTTAGAGTGAACTCCACTTTTAAGTCTGCTCAGAAAAGATTTGAATTAGACCAAATTTAAGTCCCATCAAAATTTAAACCCACTCAGTTTTGAGTCCACTCAAGTTTTAAATCCTCTTACACTTCCTACGCTTAAACTGAGCGGACTCTAAGCATATTGAACGGATTCAAAATTGAACGGGGTTATATTTTCACCGGACTCAAATCTGATCGAACTCAAATTTGAGTAGAATCAAATCATAGGAGAAATCACTTGTTGTTTATCGAATCAAGTTGAAATAAAATTATAATAGTATGTAATTTTAGTAGTAAATTAAGGTTTTTGTATGATCAAAATAATAGTACTACAAAATCATAATTTAAACAATCACTGATGATAACAAAAGTTGCACTATCTAATTTAAATGCTACATTGTTTCGAAAATATACTAAAATATGCTGTGTTGTTACTTGGTTCTTACTCTAAAGGATTTCCTTCCACTCCATCTTGTGTAATTTTATGCAAAATCGAGTATAACTGATATGGCTTCATCCCTTTTTAAGAAAGATTGAATTTCTTGAAAGTACCTATTCAGCTAATCAGTTATAAAAGAATACCGAATGAAAAATATTACACAGTTCAGTAATATCTTCAGCAAGGGTTGACCTTTTCCCGCGGAACCGAGCAATATTTTTCGTACTATAGATATTATTAATAATCATCTTATTTTACCCCCAATAAAAATATATTACTTTTTAGAATAAAATATTTTTTCTAGTTGTTTTACACATTCTAAATTACTTCTGATTATATACTTGCATAGACTTACTTATTTATGATTTTTATGTTTTAGCTAGTTTTGGTAAAGATCCTCTTCAGAATCAAATATTTGTGAGCCTTATTCAGATAGCTTACACCTGTAAAATTATATTTGGTAATGAACCTATTCGTGTTCTAAGTTTAAAATTTGCAGACTTTTATGTTTCTTAAAGATGAAAAAAATTTAAAACATGCATTTTTAGATATCAAAGGACGAAAAACAAAAAATAGTCTCACATTTAAAATGAGTCATTAATGACTACTCTACACTTTATAAAGCGTAAAGAAATATATTTCAGAAGATATAATTTTTTAAATACTACCAGGATCCCTAATTTTTGGCTTTTTTAAATTTTTCAAAAAATCATATGTCCATAAATAATTAGCCAAAAACCGAAATATTTCGCGAAAATTGTTTAATGCTCTAGCTGAACGATTTAGCAAAATTTCAATAAAATCTGAGACGGTTAATTCAGAAGCGTTGGTTGAAGATACTTGATTCTTTTCTTCTTGGTGTTTCTATTTGATATCGTTTCCATAAATGGCTTTAGTTGTGCTGCAAAAATTGTTGATCCCATAGATTCATTCAAACAATTTTGAACCGTGTTCGGAGCAATCTTCTCATTTAATTTACAGATCACTTGTCTAATTCTTCTATTTTTAATTCATTTCGTTCAGAAATTTTTTTGTTATTTATCTAAAAACTTTACAGAGTCCAGTTCAAAAACTTGAAGTGCGACTTCTGAAGAACCAAATTTATCAAAAAAGTGGTTGAAGTGGAGGAGTGAAAAAATTGCACAATATATTTTAGCCTCGAAAATAAAATTTAAATGATTTTCCCTGTGAAGGATATTTAATTTAAGATCTAATTTTAATTACTTTTGAATTTTTTAAGAATCAGATTCCATATTCCTGCTTGTTTTGTGTTTGTGTGATATAGCCTCTATATTTTAATGCAACATTGCAATTTTTAGGATGTCTGGGAATGACGTGCATTCTTTATCCTGAAAAATTGTTACACCAATGATATAATATTTATGAAATAATAATCTATACTCTTTAAAGATTTTCAAATTAAAAAAGAATCATGTTGATATCTTAGTACCTTCAAATGTTATCTGACGTCAGGTTGGGATCAATGTAGAAACAGCTCAATGTACCCACCATCTCTACACCCTTGAATTAGAGAGTGCTCCTTATATAGTAGGCTCACATGCCCACACAATTTCACTGTATAGCTGTTTCTGAAATTTGTTTGGAAGTGAACAAGTTAGGTCCTTCAAATGGGCCTATGAACAAAAATCCAAAATCCACAGTATTGGACCTCTGCATCTAATTTATTTATTTATTCAAATATTGTCGGACCTCACGAGAAATGAGTTCACATATTCATCATATGTAATCCTGTAATGTCCTCGACCGTACTTATAATAATTTTAGTAAGTACACCTCTCTTCAAGAACAAAGGACATTCTCTTCTCTATTAGAAAAAAGGATTGAGTTGTTTGGTTAAGGCGGAACAAATGTTGCTGAGGACACTCCAAAAAATCGATCGGTGTACATATGTTAGACCACATTATTCCGAGACCACTCTTCGTTTTATTCATGCATGTATAATAAGATTATGTTCTGTTCTGTGATACTTCCTGTTTAGAATTTGTTCGGGCAAAAGGTTCTAATTGTTTCGTGTTCAGGGCAATTTGTTAACTTTATGAAAGTTTTTAATTCTACTGGTACTCCACGGGAAAATATTATTTTAGAACTTTACAACGAGGACAGTTGTGGTGATTTAAATAAACACTTTGCTTGCCCAATACTTTATTAAATTACTTTTATAAGTTGACAATAATAATTAATATTTTAGTGTAACGCAAAATGAAAATTGTTTTACAGAGTTTTCATAATTTTCTCATCAGTAGACTGTTTCAAATTACATTGTTGAGTGCAGACAATTAACTGTAAAGAACGAGAGCTTTGAAAGTCTTCCAGGTGAAAATATTACTCATAATTACTTATTTAACTAATTTAATAGACTATTATACTTCAATTAACATAAGTTAATCCAATAAGATCATTTCATTAAAAATCCATAGAAAAAAGAATATTTTTAACTCGACCATCACAGGGATTTCAATCAAAGTTTGTAACTTGTAAAAAATTTGAAAGCTTGTATTTACCTATCCTTAATCTTTTAATCTTTCGGTCGACCCAACGATCTGACTAACGCTTCCTCACTTTCAGCTTATCAAGTCCTCAACTTTACTCTGCTGCACTATTTCCTGGAAAGTTTCACAGCTGTGAAGAATCGAGTAAAGCCGTAAAGTTCTTTGTTACCGCGAATCTTTACAGCGGAAAAACGTAGGCTAAGATCATGTTGACATTTGGAAAATATATACATATATAGGCAGCGGGTGTTTCATTGCTGAACGTGTCGAGTATTTCGAAATCGAGTGATTCCCATCCTCTCTACCGCTCATCTCTTGGAGACGAACATCTTGTTTTCTTCAAGTTACAACCCCCAAATTTATGTGAATAAAAATGGAAGTAAGCAAAATGGAAGATCCAATACTTGTTTGGTACAATAGTGGACTAAAAACTACATTAAAAATTTTTCTTGTTATGTAAATTAATTTATTGCTAGTCATATTCAATAAGCTGCAGGTGGTATTTTGCCTTAGATTCAGGCTCGATAAAGGTCTAACTGCAAGAGTTAAAAAAAACTTAACCCCGATTTTGAGTAAAAATCTTCAGATATTTTAAGAATCCAATCTCGAACTGATGGAATCACCTCATGACTTTTGGCATATCCAGGTAGTTTCAATAAAATTATATGTAGATATATATGATGGGGCAAGAGGCCAAGGAGTACAAGTGACAAAAAGTTACTTTTGAGAAAAACACGTTTAAAGTTTAGATTGGATAATTAATTCCAGAACACATATATGAATATATTGATTATATATCATATTGAGATAGTATTTTATGTGTCCTTTTTAAACCTTTTACTACCTTAGAGCCAATATATTGGCTTTGCGATGTTTGCGAGAAATACCTTGAGCCGATATATTGGCTTTTTATTTTCAAAACAATTATAACCTATGCAATAACGGTTAATTTTAATAAAATAAATTTTTGTTAATAAAATGAAAAAAAATTGTGAAGATATCTTTATTTTTAACAAAAATATGTTAATTTTAAAAGAAGTCGTCCAAAGTGCATATTTTCCAAGGTATTTTTGGCCGGTACATACAAAATTGCAAGGTAGTAAGAGGGTTAATATAGTCTCTTATGTATTTCTAGACCACAATCATTTTATATATGTTAAGGTGCGGTCTCGTTGGAGCGTTCGACTGCCGCGTCTGGCAGCCGAATCCAAACGACTGGGACTGCTCTAATAAAATGCAATGCATGTGGTCTTGTTGTAGTGTCCCGGCTGCCAGGCGTAGCCTCGGGACGTCGGTCGGCGTCCGCGTCCCGACTGCTTATGATACCAGTCGAGACGCGGACGTTAACAGCTCAAGTGTGAGTGTGTGAGCGAAGGGAAATACTTTAAGTTTTCAGCGGAAGAAGATGAAAAATTTATTGAGGAGGTTACAAAACACCCAATAACTTTAAACCATGAAAACGAAGATTTTAAAAACCCTCAAATGAAAGAAAATACGCGGGAGGCAATATTAAAGGTAATGGGAAAAAGCGGTAAGTTAAATGGTATATTTTATGTATGATAATCTACCAAATATGTAATTAATAAAATTATACAAACTTCTAATAGGATGGTTACTATAACTTTATTCATTATACCTGCTTAAAAGTTCTACACTTCAATTCAATATCCTTCTGATTAATGTAAACGTCGACTGCCGAACGCTTCAACCAGACCAATTGGACGAGCTGTCCGGACGCCGCGTCTGGACGCGACTGTCGGACGCTCCAACGAGACCGCACCTTAAAGGTACGCATTTCTGCACTTAACTCTTTTTTTTCAAATATGTCACTTATAAACCTTGGCTTTCCACCACCTCATATGCAGTCTAAAACTTAAAACGAAACACTGGCAGTACCATTATCTTCCATCGAAAGCAAATTAGAAATAAAACAGATGAGAGAATGGTTAGAAGTGGATGTCAAAGTCAAAAGAAAAGTGAAAAGAGTGCTATGCACTTAAAGAGAAGATAATAACTGATAATAATTGCTTCAATCAAGCAACCGAATCCGCTGGTAACCTTCAATGAAACTTAACTTGAAACTTCGCAAATGAATGAAATGAGAAGAACAAAGAGTTCAAATGAGCGACAAATCAGAGCACGATTTTGTAATTTCCTGCTGTCAAATAAAACAATTTCTTTGAGTTTACGAAAAAGACTTCAATAAAAATTTCACATCCGTGTAACATATTAAATTGCAAGAAATTCAATTTCTATCCAGCGGAATTCACCAAACGGCGCAACACTTTTCCTAATTTTCTTTGATTTCCTTCTCACTTAAATGAAAATCCCTCAAAAACCTCTAACTATAACTTGGCAACTGAGTAAGGGGAGCAGATTGTCCCATAAGTGCTGTATTGACATTAATTCTGGGAAACATTATAAGGATATGACTTTTAAACTATCTCATCAACAATGTAGTTTCAGAAATTCCATAATTCAATTTGTTTTTACCAAAATTAAGGCCTAATGAAACCTTAATTTCTTATACAGAAATAAGGATTTAATAGATATTCCCGCATACTTAGAGTAAATTATGCTTAGTGTGAGGGTCGGTATGGAACCTGAATGAGTTTACTCATTGAATTTCCTCCTTCATTAAATTTCATTATCTGTGAACGCAAAAGTAATTGCAAGCGAAAATTATGTCACCGGCTTGCTTCCTTCTTTCTCTAAAATTCCACTGCCATCTTTGCAATGATGAAGCCAGCTCCATAGAAAATTTTTCATAAATATGTATACACCGGCCGCGTTACCTTAGTTCGCAATTCAAAAAGTCCGTCTCAAATGAAATTAAAATGAAATGAACGGAAAAGTGTCAACCAGATTACAAGTCGGCAGTGAATAAAAAATTTACGTTCACCTCTTCGATTCAGATTGCAGACTTTTCCTGAGGGTACACCACAAAGTCGATGAGAGAAATTGTAATAGTCGTAGTTACTGCTGGTGGATGTTCTCCCCCATTAGGTAACCACTCAAAGGAAAGAAAAATTTCAACTTTTGTTGACATTATTGTCGTACTTGACCAAGGAGTGACTCCATAAAACTTGAGTTGTGCTCCTTAAAAAGTTCTCAGATGCTTTGTCAATGACTGTTTATTTTTTTTATCTCGACACTGAAATGGAAGGAATGTTTATAGACCAATATATCTCAAATTGAGCACATACTCATACTTTGTTAAATTAAGAAACCCTTCGTGGAACTAATTTTGGAATGCAAACCTTCGTTAAACCGCCCAGAGTGAGTGATTGGTGAAATGGAAAGAGTTTATAGGTTCTGAATTGATTATGTGCAGTTCTTACTGAGCAAAATGAATTTAATTACTTTCCATGCCTTTGAGAGATATGAACTGAAATATGTTCTAAAGGACCCTTTACTACTTGTACTGAATTGCTCAACCCTCAGGCACCGATTAATAGCAATGCTCCCCCAAGGTATATCTTCTGAACGTAATATAATGTATAAAGAATAATACTGCCGGGCTTCTAGAAGCAACTGAGGTTAATTAAAAATTTATTTCAAGACCTGTTAAAGAGAAGAACTCATACGTTTCCAATTCCTTAAATTATCAAACTGCAATGAGATTATGGGTATCGTTAAGTTATTTATATTGATTTAGGACTCCATGTTGCAGGAATAGTGATCGAGAGTTACCACGGCATACAATTTATCAGCATAAATAATGCTTGTGTGGGTTTATTGTATATTTTGCTGCTATTGTACTTTTGCTAAAAAGAAGGAGTTCCGCAGGAGTAATTTTGTTGTTGTTCACTATAACATGTGGTAAAGTAGATTGGTAGATTTGTATTTGAGGTCGTCCGGCTCCTATGCTAATTTGAACTAAGGAGATCTTTTGTGACCGACCCTAACTATATAATTTGCTGTCATTCGCTGGAGATAGAGCACACTAAAAAGGCGTATGATCTTTCTTGATGAAAAACAGAATAACCTGCTTCGCATTCACTAACCTCTTCCCAGCAGAATCGGCATTGATCATCCTCAACAAGATCTATTTAAATGGTAACTTAATGAGCAATGTTGCGAATAGATAAGATACCCTTTCGCTTCTCTTAAGGCCCAGTTACAATAGACATAACGTAACGTAAGCAATCTGTCAAAGGGCATAACTTAACGTAATCCGCTTACAATAGACTTAAAGAATCGTTTTCTTTGCTGTCTTTGACAATTGCTAACAATACGAAAAAATTGCAAACAAAACATACGAAATTAAAAAAAATTAATAATTTCTTCGATGTTTTTAACATTCTGAATTATGTACGCCACTATTTATTTACCTAATTTTATTGCAAACAAACTTCTGACGTCTATCGTTACGTCTCGCTACGTCCAATTTCTGATTTTACGAAACTTTACGTAACGTTGCGTTACATTACGTCTATTGTAATGATTTATGAAGAAACTTGTACTTCAGAAATTGCTTCGACACTTCGACTACGTTTTTTTACGTTACGTTACGTCCATTATAACTGGACCTTTAGGTATGGTGTATACAGTGTGGAATACGTGTATTCAAAACGGATTTCGATGGGATAAGGGTCTGAGAGGGGGTTTCACTTGTGCAGCACTTTTCAGTCCTAATTCTCGGATACAAAACACTTACACAAGCAAATTATACAGAATACATTAAACTAAGAAAAAGTAGAGGGGCGACTTTCTGGATAGATGTGCTTGTCATGCGCTTAATGGATGAAACCAAGGTTCTTGCATAAAAGCTCCATATATCCTTTTCCTAATTAACCTCCTGCTAAGTACAGCCGAAGGCGCCTTTTAAATGATGAAAGTGATGCTAACTGTGATGCTAACGAGTCCAATTCGACTAGAATATTAGAGGAAGGGTATTCGCGTACGCAATGTATGTAAATATGTAAAACAATTTCATTCCTTCTTCTATACTATCTCTCATTTATAGTGGGAATGTGTACACAGACTCATTGGAAAAGGCAAATATACTAACTGCTAATTTCGCTGCAAGCATCTTCTATCTAGTACGCAAAACCCACCACCATCACCCTCTGCGTGCAACACTCATCAAGGGCCACTTAATTTCCGCAAGCGTGAAGTTTTTAAAGTTTTTATGAATCTCGACATGTCCAAGACCACCGGACCCGATGGTATCGCGCGACTGCTTTTAAAGTGTTGGTTAAACCTCTGAGGAGAATGATCCAATTATCTTATTCCAAAGGTTTCATTATTATTGAAACTTTACCATGCTCAGCCTGTTCCCAAAAAGGGAGAGGCTTACGGTCGCTCTAACTGCAGACCAATTACTGCAATTACTTCGATTATGTCTAATGGATTAATCCACGACCTCCAATATGGCTTTCATGCTGAGCGCTCGACTGGTGATTTGATTACTTTCCTTACTGATCGTTGGCATCACTGTCTCCATAACTTTGGCGAGCCGAGGATAGTTGTACTTGATATCTCGCAGACTTTTGACAGAGACTGGAACTCTGCCCTTTTAGTCAAACTTCCAGCATTTGGTCTTGACCATTCTCTTTTTACTTGGATTGGAAGCGTCCTTTCTGACCGTTCCATCTGCGTTACTCTGGATGGAGTTGTCTCCAATGCTTATAATTTCAATGTCGGTGTGCCGCAAGACTCTGCATTGTCTCCCACTCTTTTAATACCCTTCATTAACGGCCTCTTGTCACTCACCTCCAATCCAATTCACAGTTTTTTTTACAACAGCACCCTTCATTTCGAGTACCCGTTTCAATTTGTTGCTGAATCTCGTAGAAATATTACTGATAATAATCGAATACGCATGACGACATCAATAAAATTCTCGCCCGTTGTTGTTGAAGAAATACCCGACGAGAACCTTGGAATTAGAAATTTTTTTATCCCCTACTACTCTCAAATCTTCCCTCCCTCTCGTAGTTTGATCTTAACACCTGTTTTCTTAATTTCTGGCGGGTGAAAAGGAAGATTACCCATCTTGATCTGAGGCTACACAGACTATGAATTTAGGCTTAGTATCGCATCCTTTCTTCACCAATGTCTTGTGCGTTATTGCTGTAGAGACTGTAAGTCTCCAGCTATTTAGATGTTAATAGCTCCTGCGGGAAGATAGTTGTCGGGATATCCATCCTGATAACTTTGAAGGAATCTTTGTACGATGTCCCTGGAGGTGAATTATTTTTGTTGCGAAAGTACTCTAGGTTTTGAGTCCATTAGAATATTATTGCTATATTATGACGTCGCTATCTACAACAGATCAGAATTTGAAGCAAATCGGAGATCAACACTTGGAAACCTTTCCTTTTAAAAATTGCAAATTTTATGAGAATTTAATTTTGCAGAAAATTTATATTTAAATTCTTTTTTTCAGATAAGCAAAAAAGTAGAATAAAACCAAAGCCGGAGTTTTTTAAATATAACTCGAGACGGCAAGTATTGCTGATTTCAATAAGCAGGCATTTGTCCTTCTGACTGCTCTCTGGAATTATATTTTGAACATTTTGGATTAAACTGAAGTTTTATAATATTCAACTCAAACAGATACAAAATTTTATTTTGACTCTGTTTGCCTTTTGACTTTATCTGTAACATGTGTTTATTTTCGAATTTTTAATGTTCCATAAGTTTATAATACGTCTGTTTATTTTTCTCCATTTGTGACCGCATTTTAAAAGTTATTTATCATCTCGAAAGAAGTTTTTCCTCTCTTGTTTGTAAGCAAAATCATATTTTATCTATTTTCTTGAATGTTTTTTTTTCACTTACCTAAATAGTTCTTGAACTACCATCCAACAAAACTTTTTACTAAAACTTTCGTTTTATCTCTACAGTGGAAAATGTCTCAAAACTTTGTCCAAACTTTTCATGTTCTTTAAAGAATTTGCAGTGCAAAAGTGACACCAGTTGGACTCTCTTGGAAGACCATTATGCAAATATTGCGTTAAAATCTCGTGAGATTTGACGTTAGACATCTGTTTAAATTTGCTTTTACTTGGATCACTTTTATAAAGCTGTGTCTCCTGAATTCCTCAAGTTTTCTACGGAATTATTCAACAATTTCTCATTTTTCCTTTCTAAATGATTTGTGGTAAAATCAATAGAACAATTACAAGATGGGGTCAGTGATAATTGATATTAATTTTTCGATACAAATTACACAAATATTATTGTTTGCTCATTTAGCTATAAATCAGGCCCATAAATATAAATTCTGTCAAAACATCCTACCATAGGGAAATACATTCCGACTAAGGCTTCTCATTTGTTCGTAGGGACAAGGTGAATTCCACTCTGCCATATATAGCTAGATTCATGGTCCTCACCCTAAATATTCCTTGGGCGGCGCACATAATTACTTACACCCATTAAATTAACTCATTGCCCTAAATGAGTTTGTCCTTGGTTTTTGTAGGAATTTGTTTGTTTACATGAGTTGCATAGTAAAAACTTGAGATGAGAACTTCTTGAAAATCTCATAGGTAAACGGTCTAAAAATTCAAAATAATATATGAATATATAATATTTTCGTGATACGCGTATTTTTTGGCTTATGCTTGTATCTATAGTAGAGATAGACATTAATTACAGGGAATTAGTATCGATGGACAAAATTAATGTGCCCCAATTTTACAATTTGTCTATAGTGAATGAAACATGACTCAACAAATATTATCAGTTTATTTCAAATGTTTAAATTGAGTATTACTTTAAAGTGAATCGCTTTATACAACAAATTTTCAATCACACATTAGTGAAAAAAATAATTTTTTAGTTATTCCTTGACACTGGCATAAAAAGAAGAACTTGCAGTTTGTATTAAATATGTCAGTCCGAGTAGATGTCAGCTCCATTCATCTAATTGAACTGTCGCTTGTTCAGAATCGTTGGAAAGGATTCGACATTGGTCTTCTTGTAAAACCATTTTAGGGCCAGCTTATAAATTACTATATAATAGCTTTAAGATTATATTAATCAATGAAGAAATCAACCTGATTGTCAATATCAGGGAGAGAATTAACGACATTCCAATCAATGCTTTCAGCATCGAGATAAAATGCTTCAATATTGACAGAATTATAATCGTAGTAACACTAACTCGTATCAGCGTTCATTGGTTCCAATGTCTAAATCATAAATTAATATCAGCATATTATGACCGGAGATTCCTGAAAGAGAAATTTATAACCAGCTAATTTTAAAGTAGGTTTGTCAAGCGACAACGCCTCAAAAATTAAGGTTAAAATCCCCACCAATAAGTACATGTTCATGTTGCAATTCGACCATCATTAGATCATTAAACAGAGGCTCCAAATTGCAAGAGTTAGGAGGCTTATAAACGGCACCTGCAAGACATTTAACATTAATTAAACATTAATTAAAAAATTAAACAAACTGACTGTCACAAGGAAAAGAAAATCCAATACTAAGAAAGAATAAAAAATAAAGCCACTTGACATAGTAATTTTATCTACTTAACATTTACAGGTGCTCTATCAGTCAGCTCATCAAACTCTTCTAATGGAACAATAATCTTAGCGGAATTCTTTTTTTCCTTTTGAATCCAATTACGACCTGAGCGCACAAACACAGAAGCGAGTTGATTACACCTGAATAAGTTCATTGCTTTTTTCTTAATTGCAAAATTCCTCCTAGTTAGATTTTCCTTGATGTAAATAGGGCAGAATGACCCATCTTCACCAGCAAATCCAACATCATACAAGGAGAGGGTGTTTTCTTATCATTACCACGGGCTTTACTATGCGCGAGAGGAGTACCCCTTTCCCATACAATTTTTTTCTTTGAATGAGTCAAGGAATCTTCCCTTAAAGGATTAGTATCTAAAACCGGGACACTCTGTTGCGGTCTAAACCAACTATGGCTTCTTTGCTTGTTTAACACGTTAAACGGCACTTAAAAGCTCTCTCCGGAAAAATGCATTTTACCAAGTAATTCTCTCACGAAAGCTTTTATGCTAATTGAGTTACTCAACGTGTTAAAGTTCACACATGTTCAAATGGTGGTGGTGCATTGAAGCTTTAGTTTATAGTTTATCTCAGCTCATAACTCCTCTCTCTTTTTCTCAGCTCATAACTCCTCTTTGTTTTCAGAAACTGTGTACTTCACGGCCAAAATTAAACGAGAATTTTCCAAAAATCTTAGAAATACGTAACAAAGTATTTCTATGTAACATTTGGCGCGACAATTCCTTTTAAGATTGTATTCAAAAATGTGTTAAATCAGTTTCCTTTCCTTTTCCTTAAAAAATAAATAGAAGCAGACGTGAACTGATTTCGTCAATGTTCGATTTTCCTCCTTTCGCATCGGTTGCTTTTCACAGCCAAATAAGTTTAAATTCGAGCAGAGGTAGAACGGGTCGGTGCCAACAAAGGAACCAGCCGTTGAAGAGTTGTAAGAGTTGTTCCGAAAATGTCACTCAAACAGCTCTTTGAGCTGGGGAGCAAGCATTTATCGAAATTCTGTGTTTTCCCATTGGAAAATGATTTTTCCTCCTTCTTTATTGTCTCGAATAGCATGGATATATCGTCAAATTGGATACAAAGAATAAACCAACAGACAGCTGGAATTTTGCACTGCTGACAGACAAATGATATTAGTATTGTGCTTCGTTGAGTGGATTCTAATGGATAACATCTTGCGATTCTACTTGCTCCGCTCTGCTCCAATAATATTTCTTCTGGCTTCCGTCTGTCTAAACGTTACGTTGACTGATAATAAGGGATTGCTTGCGGTGCCTTTATCGAGTGAAAGAGTAAAATTTTCCGAGATTTTTATTTTGATGGAATATAGCTTTTTGATTTCGTGGATGGGATTTGAAGCCTTCTGTATCTAAAGGTTTTTCCACATTGATACGTAATGGCTTTGAAATGCGGAAGTGTTTCGGGGGATATTGCCTCAGATTAGTGATAAGAATGTTGCAAATAAAAATAGGTAACTTGTGATTCCTCTTTTGTGTTTGGGAGTTAATTTGAATGTCGTAGTTAGTAGAAATTGAGTTCTGACTAGCGATCTGAAGAGTCAGTTAAGATGTAAACTCGGTGCTTCGAAAATGGAAAACTGTGCATAAATGTCGTTAGACAGAACTTAATATAAAGATATTTTGCGTAATGCCTGAAATGGGATGCAATAATGACAATAAGAAAGAGGGTAGGAGGCTTTCAAGTTTTATATTATAGCTCTGGATATTCTCGAAGTTCTCATATTCTTTGTAGTCTAGTACAGTACACAATATATTTTTCTTATTAATTCTAAGAAAGAAATTTTGGGTAAACCAAACATATATTGTAAATGTAAACAATCCTTTTTGGAGTTAGTTTTTCCATGTTGTTGTTTGAAGAAAACTAAAAATTCGAGCACTTGGTGTCCGAACGTACTTGTAACTCACAAGTTGTGTATTTTTTTCATACAAATTATTACGTTTTAACTGCTTGCTGTAAGAATTTCTTAACTAAAGAAATAAAACTAATGAAAAATGGAACGTTAAGTGCATATCTAGCATAAAGTAAAATACCTAGAAATAAAATGAAAATTATTCATTGTTTATTGCGGATAACTGAAATATTATATAAATATCCCTGTATTAACTGTATGTTTGATTATTGATTGTTTGGAAATTGAAATTGAAAATGAAATTTTTCTGAAAAGCAATCAACGGTGTTGATAACTCGGATTCAAAGTAGATATTATAATATCATCTAAGAATTACAGGCAGTTTTTTAAAATTTTAACTTAGAATTGCAGAAACTTCCGAAGAATAAGGTGATAGTGATCGATGAGTAAACGTAACAATGTCTTTAATATTTTTGTTTAATGATACAGAAATAAAAGTTATTACCCGTTTTCCATAGTACATTCACATACACAAATTTCTACTATTGGAACTCCGACTGATTATGTACGCTGCAGTTCATTCATAGATGCGTTACTGCATGAGTAGTATCATTGATATTTTGAAATACAGCTACACTTGCCGATCATTAGAACTTTAGAACATTTGTATTTAACTATGTAGTCAAAATATGTTATAGCAATATCTTCGTCTTTATTAATCCATGTCTCAAACAAAATTATAATCTTAGAATATGGTGCAACATTACCGATAAGATTAACTTTGCGGGCTCGTAAATTTTTTATATTGAACGAGTGAAGTGGTAAACCTGATTTCTTACTTATAAATTATATCGGCATTGCCGCTTTAAGAATGGCATCACTTTCAGGTTTACCTTAATCATACGTAGAGAAAAATACAACACCTGCTATAAGATGGCCTGTTATTAAAGAACGGGTGTATGAAGTGAAATAAAAAGGGAAAATTTTTGTTTTAATTATATGAAATTTTGTAGAGAGCTTACGAAATGTTGTTACTAATAACACGTTTTTGAAAAGCTCCTGAATGGTATTGAATACATAAAATAAATGCTGGTCATTAAAAACATATTTTACTTACTTATACAAACCACTTCCTAAATGCTCTCTTTTTGTTGGCATAGAGATAGATTATTATGTAACAAAATTCTTCAAGAAGATGGAATGTTTTCGATTTATCCCATTTGCCCCTCCGCCTCCATTCTTATGATGAAAGCCTTTGTGATATTCGCTTCTCCATCAGGTGTTTCAAAGAAATTTAAATTCATGTATAAAAAATTTCCAATTAAATTTGCAATTTTCCCCCTTTTGAGCAAACGAGCGGAAAATTTCTCAATGGTAATGGAGTTTCTTGTCATCTATGTATATATGTTTGTACATATGTATTAGTGGATAGCAACTTAGGTGAAAATAATGTCGGCAAACAAGTTGCAACCAGTCCATGACTCGTCAAATTTAATTTTCTCCAGTAATACGATTCCCACCTCCTGCAACAGAAAAATGCTCATTCATTGCGGTAACGTTGTGGAAATATTTGAGATCGTTAGGTACTCATTTACTCGACGCATTTTTAGAGAAAAGCTTCTGAAGATGGAGTGTAGAATATTTGCAAAATCTACGTGCCGAAGATGTTTCCAAACACAAGCGAATATGTGAACCTAAAAACGTGTTGAGCCTATTTCATCGGCTGCTAAAACTTTTAATCAAAAGGAAAATATTTCCCTGGTTAAAGCAAAATGTATACTCTGTATTATTTTTACACAAGAAATACAGCGGTAACGAAATTTTCAAAAATTGTAGGATTACATTTTAAAAGCAAAGTCTGCAAGAAAAGTTATGTGTACTTATTCCCTGCGGCTTATCTAAAGTGAAGGGAGGTGTCATCAGAACTTAAAAAAATGCAAACAGAAGAGATGACTCCATATTATCTTGGCATAAAAAAATCAAGAGACTCCGCGAGAAGAAAATTTTAATAAACTTTGACGCTAAAGGTCACGGGACACGAAATAATTTGAAGATAATCTGTTGGGGAGGAGCTCGTAAGTTCCTAAAGACATAATAAAGTCGGAGTCACTCATGTAATGACAGTGATGGGTAGAGGGATGGTGCTGGTGGTGCAGGGAATGAAACGTTAAAGTTGTTAGCTCGTTAAGGCTAATGGGCTCCCAAACAAATTTGCTGCTGACGGTGTATACCCGACACTGAATCCCCCATAGTCAGCTCATTTCTGAAATAGAATAGAATATGCTTGAAAAGTTGTTCATTGGTCGCAACTAGTCCGAATCCTCCGAATGTTTCATATTATCACTGTTATCGGTCTCTTTGGGATATCTGAAAATATCAATATCCTTTGCATTGAAAGTCCTTCTGGAGTTTTGTCGATAATGGTCCTTGCTGCCGTAATAAATATGTACGTAGAGGATATCCAATTTATCTCCAAATACCCTGGAGTACTTTTAGGAACAACAGAATTAATGAAAATTGATGTGATTTTTGCTTCCACATTCTCTCAGTAAAATCGTCTAAATTTGTGTGCGGCACTAGCTTGCTTGAGATATCAATTAAAGGGGTGGAAAGTTATCTTTTATGTAATTTATTCCCGATAGCTTTTTTCTACTTCTTTTCAATTAAAACTTGAGAATCTTACACTACAGCGAGGTATTTTATTTTCTAAACTAAATGGTATTTATTCAGTATTTGAGTTGCTGACTTTTTTCATATTTTAAGTGGTCCAAATTGCCTGTGATAATTTTGTAAATATTTCATATATCTTGGCAGTAGTAAGCATATATGAATTTAATGACACTGGAAAATATGTTTCCTTGTTGGTTACTCGTTTAGAATATATGTAGCAGAATACGAGCTTCCTAGAAACACTTATTCTTTATTTTAGCAAGAAAAAATTTTAGTGTGTTATATATTCGGTAAATTTCTGAAAAAAAATTAAAATTAACATTTACTTTTCTTGTAATATGGGATCCTCATAAGATTGCTATGGGCCTATTCCAATCCAAGTCTTCATCTTCGTCTCGTTATAACAATTAGTGACGTCAGGAAACGAGCTAGCTTGTTCCAATTCGTTTGCTTTTCTTGATTTCTGACATTTCGCCCACTGTTTCATGGTTAAGATCAGTCTGTTTACTAGAAAGAATTTAATGTAAATTATTTTTTATTTTGGCTAATTTTAGTTTTTATAGTTATTAGTTAATTACAAATAGAAAATGAGCCGAAAATATGTGCACTTTATTGCGAAAAGCAATTCATCATTTCCATGAAGTCAAGTCAATCGTTGATTTGTCGAAGTGTTGTAAAAACTAGCCAAGCTCCATGGCCAAGACAACTGAC
>QYTT01081878.1:58478-97561 GCA_006980735.1 Dasypogon diadema
GGAAGAAAAATGAAGTTTTGTTCCGGTAACTTGTCCTCATCGGACCAGTACATCTCACTTGTGATGTAGTAATAGAGAATGATATGAGCAGATAAAATCATTATTTGTATAAATTACAGTAACCGGGTGCATTCCAAGTAAAAAATTAATGAATGTGATTAAATAAAAAGTGTTTTTTTAATTAACAATTGTTTTATAAAGTGAAAGCTCCTTTTTTAATAAAAATAAACAAATTGCTATAAGCTTTCAATTAAAAA
Source organism: Dasypogon diadema (assembly GCA_006980735.1). Classification (NCBI taxonomy): domain Eukaryota; kingdom Metazoa; phylum Arthropoda; class Insecta; order Diptera; family Asilidae; genus Dasypogon; species Dasypogon diadema. The sequence goes on from QYTT01081878.1 coordinate 58,736, forward strand.
CATAAATTATTGTTTTCTTGCAAAAATAAATTGCTTCCCAAACTTTTACGTGCTTTGTTAACTCTTTTATATTTCTTTCTTCAAAAAAACAAATGTCTCAAAAGCACCTAATTGCATACGTAACTAAGCTTTATATATATTGTTCTTTTCACGAATTTGCAGGCTTCAAGGTCAGGAAAATTCCTCTTCAGTATTTTAAAATCGATATTTTGGGATTATACATCATAGAAATATTCTTATTTGTGTTTTTATTTTATGTTTCAACGTAAAAATCACTAAAGAAATTATTTCCATGATCTTGTAATTTTCAATCTCGTGAAATGCACAGTCTCTCTAAAATCTCAAACTTTAAAGCTTTGCCGAAATCAAATTCAACGTTTTAGGCCTCACTCTACCAAACATTTTATCACGTTCACGCCGACGTTTTATTAGTAAGAGAACTTTCTCCTGTTGTATATAGTTTATCATGTTATATTCTCTTAAAATTCTGGCGTGAACCATCGGTGGTTCATGCCGGCGTGAACCTGTTATATTTATATATCCTAGGCGGGCCGCACTTGGTTGCCCCGAAAATGAGATATTTTCCTACTACCTCGCTCTTACATCTCATTTTCTTGGACCGAGCTAATTTGGTCCACTCGGCAGTCAACCACTCAGCCGCCACTAGCTTTTTTCCGATATGAATGTTATGTACATCGTCAGGGTTGATGGGTGTATTATAGTGACTTCGCTGTGTCGAGACTCTCGGTGGAATCCAATCCCGGTGGCCCGGTGACCCTCTTAAGCGAGCCGCCCTTGCGTAAAACATTGAAAAATTTTCAGTCGCATTTTTCTGATTGCCCGTTGTGTTCCGAACAAATTTTGCACTTATAGAATTTTATACATTAACAGCTTTAAATTAACTTGGTTATTTTACAGAGTTAATAAGTTTACTGGATTATTTAGGTCTTTTATGGTAAAATAAATGGCACTCATTGAAAGCTATTGTGAAATGAACACAAACGGGAACAAAACTGACATTAAGATAAATTTCAAGTAAATAATGGCCTTTACTTATCTCTGGCTTGCTTAAAAAGGAAAAAAACAAAAGAAAAGAATAAACTCTGTACTACATTGATTTGAACCGTTCTTTTGAGCTTTCATAACCCCAGCTTATATAGAAACTTGAAAGTAGATTTCGTCGATACTAACTTAAGTGAGCCGAAAGAAAAATACTAACTTGATTGCTGCAGAGAAGGAAGTTGCTTGTATGGCTTAGTATTAACAGCAATCAACCGGAAATGAAGAGATTGCTAGTTTTTACACTGATTTATTATTTTATTAATTTCAGATTTTTAAGTCAATATTCGACCCATTTGTACTGAACCGATAGCATAGAAACGAATTTTCACTTACAAATCACAATACAATATTTTCAAGTCAAAGTATTGTAAATGGTATTTATAAACATGGTTTACTTTTCTGATGACGAATATGCTGATATTTATTACGTATCTATATCCATGCGGAAATCCATGTTGATACTCCGCTCCCGCAGTCGAAGCATTGCCATCACATAATCCATACGGGCAATGAATATCAACATATTCGTCATCAAAGGGATGAACCATGTTTCCACTGCGCTTGCTGAGACTGTTTCTCGGGCCGTCACACTCTTCTAGGACATTAAACCATTCTGAATGTTTTCCGTTAAACATCGACTTCGTACGGTTACTCTTCTTCCAATTTCCGCTTGTTATTTACAACGAACGAACACGGTTTTGCAAATTATTAATACTGGCATTTTCAATGTCGGTCAAAGAACCCATCAACACATCTATTACGTTGTGAGCCTTGTCCCCTTAACTTGCACCCTTAGCTAGCCAGATATCAAACAAGTACTGCCTCGTAAATAAACACTTGTAAATATTACCTGAAAACAAGATAACTGGAGACATAACATGTGTGAAAGTCGGTTGGTGGACATAGGGTACTGGAGGTCAAACTCGACAAAGAAGCTTATAAGAAGAACAGAGGTAGTTCTTGGCAGATAATAAAAATAATTTACATACTAGAGGCTCTAAGCTAAAAATTTTGCTGTATTTTAAGTGATGAGTAGGTGATGAATATGGGCCTGTTCGAAAACGTAATACTGCATAAGTTACGCAAAACCTATACGTGTAGTTAATTGCTGACATTTTGAATGCACACTAGACAAGGTGTCCCGAATAAGGACGGCAAAATTTAAAGAGGGATAAATCTCGTCGAGAAACGAAAAAAATATGTTCACCCCTCTGAGAGCTTCTAATCGATAAATAATCAAATACAGTTTAAGCACGTAACAAGTATTCTTTCCTATCTCTGATACACTTGCAGCTTTGTACCTTTAAATTCAAAATTTTAGGTAAAAAAATTTAAGTCTGTTGTTTCATAATATTTTCATACAATGAAGTTATCATATTTATAGTTTATTACGGCTTTTTCTGGCTTTCAATTCTTGGTGGAGTCGAAGCTATAATATCCTAGATAAGTATGCATAATTACCTGTTATTTATATTTTTCCTTTGCAAGCATAATATTGTTAAATTTTCTACTACGCAACATTACAAATACGCGATTTTGAATTTATTTTCTTCACATTTAAAATCAGAATAAACAAAACAGCGAAATTTTCAAAATTTTGTTTTAAAATAATGGACATGTCGTCTCTTATATTAACAATGAACAATAATGAAATAAAACATACTTTGAAGCATGAAAAACTTGCACCAGTGGATATCTCAGGCAGGAAAACGATTTTGCCCGAAACATGAGGCCATCAAATTGTTAAGGGTCGATTCCAATCCAAGTCTTCGACTTCATCTTCGTTATAACAATTAGTGACGTCAGATCAATACGAGCTTCAAGCAAGCTCATAGTTAAGACTATTTCACTTATTAGGCAGAAATTGATGGAAATTATACATTATTTTTGTTTCGAACATTTTCATTTTAATTGTAAGAGCTACAAGCTTATAGCAAATAAAAAAAGTAATACGGAAGATTATGTTTTTCTTTTAATAAAAGCTTTTCATATTTTGCAAGAAGTCAACTCAAAGGTTGACTCGATGAAATGTTATACAAACTAACCAAGGTCCAGGTTGCTTCAGTCTGACGTCACTAACTGTGACGAAGATGAAGACTTGGATTGGAATCGGCTCTAAGGAAACCATGGTTACTACAATGTATAGCATAATATAGTATACAAATAAAAATCCTACCTTGCTACCCATAAATTTTCTGAACAAACAATTTTAAATCCTTAAAGGTGTATAAATTATTCCTTTCCGTTCCTTTCATTTGCAATCCTTATTTTTATTTAGGTCATTTTCACAGACCCGCAATAAAACTAATTACCAGAACTGATTGGCCTATCAATTCTAAATACCATAAAATTACATCGCATGCCATGTGTACGTGTCATAACGAAACCAAATATTTCGCGGTCCTGTTTGATTCATGTACTTCGCAATATGAATTTTACTTTGATAGCGTTTTGTAGTGCTGCGGAAAATACAAGTAGTTATCGGAATGGAATTATTTGCTAATATCCAGGGACAATAAATTTGATTATTACTCTTAAAAGTGAAAGCCGTAATAATAATAATGAATTTTCTCAAGAACGTATATGCAAAGCTGCCTCCTTTTTGTGAGCTTGTGATTTGAAAATAGGGGAAATATGAAAACCCTCCCAAAAGCTAAGCGCTGAATAAGTTTTGCAAATCAACACGTGCGCACTTGTTGCATAAATAAGGAACTGGGTAACTGGGCCTAATTGTAAACTTAAAATTCCGCTGAAGAATTAGTTGATGAAAAATATAATAGAAGCGTAGATCCTTTTGAACTTGCCACGGGAAATACATTACTACGTCTTCTATGATACTCAGGCTTGGAGAATAGAAGTGTAAAGAAAAATGGATCCGCATGAAGTAAGACCACTCCAAAGATATAGAGATCAATTCAAAGTACGTAAATAGAATTTATTGTTGAATTTAATCTCGTCTTCCCATTCTCCAAAAAATCCGTAGCTATTTCTCTTTGTATGATAAAGAAATTTGGCCGCAAAAATTTCGTGAACAACTCCCAAGAGGATAATATTTCAGAACCATTTTTTTTATGTACACTTGGTGGCAAAAAGATAAAAACGCACCGAAAAAGCTTTTGAAAATAATACTGAAAGTAGAAAAATAACCTGAGGCTTTTCGTACAAAACACGAAAAAATAGGAGAAGGAAATTCCTTTTTTGCTATGATCTATGGACTCTTTAATGTGATGGGACTTAGCGAATCGTTTAATTTTTACGGCTGGCTACAGTGATTTATTTCAACGGTCCAACATGAAAAGTGATGGATTCCTACAGCTTTTCATCAGGTCTTATACGGGTGGTAAAAATCCACTTAGAAGGTGCAGAAGCCCATGGTTGATAAAGAAATAGTCATAATGGCACATATTAATTTCGAAGAAAAATTTTATTTCTGGAATTATGGTTTCGTTTTTATGTTTGTTGGAAAATTGGGGGTTTCACAGGCACTCAATTGGAGAAGCTTTGCATAAATTGAGTATATTTCAAGATAATCGCAATCTCATTTTCCTACGGAATAAAATTTAAATTAAACTATAAGCGGTAAGAGGTAAATGGCTCGAAATATTTTCAATATTTGTTTTACTTACAAAACTTCTTCTTACATTTATTTTATTAATTTCTTTTGACAGGATAATTATCCTTATTCAGGCTCTTCAAATTTTATGTTAGATGTTTCTTAATTTTCAATGAATCGCGCTTATGTAGTCTTATCGAAAAAAGTTCACTATTAAATTGATTAAAGCGTGTGAGAAGCTACTCTCGGTAATGTGAAAATTTTTAGTGAAGTGTAGAATGGTCTTAAAGTAGGTTTTTACTACGATTGTTATTGACATGGTTGTACAGAGAATTAGGAAATGGGAACCTATGAAGCTAAAAAATGGATTAAAAATGATTGAAGTGATAATTTTATAATAATTGCTAAAAATATAAAAGAAATCAACGTTGCTTTTCCGCCGAGTGTACACCTTCCGCTGACAGTCGTTAGCGATGCTTTTTGCTCTGTTATAATTCGATAATTAACTTTTATTGGTAAAATTGATATTAGTGAAATTAAAAAATAAGAGAAATTAGTAATTTTACAACATAACACCATTAATAATCATACTTGGTATGAAATACATATCTCGAAAATGGTATAAAGGCACAGTGCAAAGTGATTGCCTCATTCTATTTTTTTTTGCTCATACCATACGTTTACCATTTTCACTTGCCGGATTGAATGTGAATCGAAACGGAATTGGATTGACGAAATTGGCATCTAAACTTGGATTGGATTGGTTTAGCTAATCCCATCAAATGTGCATGCAAACGGGATTGACCTGGAGAAGTGGATTGAATTAACTGTTGCTAAGTTCATGTTATTCACCTGTAAGTTGTTTTCTGGGCGTAAAAGCTTTTAAAAGTTTTTACTGAAAAAAGTAGAAAATAAAATTGAAATAATAATTGAGAGAAAAATTTCGAGTAATGCTGAGACAGCAACATTTTTTAGAAATGCGGCGAACTATAAAAATGTGAACAACTTCACTTGAGACTGAACGCCATTTGGATCAAATAGGTATGTAAATCAAGGGAGATAGAAAGAACGTTAATCCCATTTCAAGTCAATCCACTGATAATCTTGTGCATGTTGGCGTACTGATTGTATCAATGGAATTTTTCTTTTGGTATTTTGGTTTTTGTAAATTGAAGGGAAGTGCCTTGCAGTAAGACGCCCCAGATTAGTATGACCAGATTTATAAGCGTTGTTTGTTGGCTTCGATTGTTGGTAGAGTTTTAAAATTTGCGAATCAATTCGAGATTAAATGTTATCATTGAAATATTTTTCCTAGTTTTTAACTAATATAAGCAATAAGCTTTCCAGACACATATGTCCAATAAATGAAAAAAGTATTTTTATACCATTTGAGGGTTTTTCTTTGTGAATGAATGGTATTTATAACCATGTCGCTTTTTTCACTCCTCCCATTACTCGATTATAATTTACGACACACTTTGGAAATTGGATTATGTTTGTGCCCACCAAGTGCCTCCATCTTGTGTTCAATTGCATACAAAGCAAAAAAAAAATAACATGATCAATTTTCATGAGGATTTTCAACCGATAATTCTCTCTCATGTGATTTGTAATAATTTCCTTGTGAAATTATTCAAAAATGGTAGAATTTGTGACTACTCGTTGTAGTGTCTGTGCCAGGCAAGTCGATCGTCACACTGATGATGATCAAGATAACTTGCTGTGATCGAAACACTTCCTTTTCACCTAGAAAACAATTTTCTTTTCATGTGGAATTTCAAGTGTCCTTCGAAGTGAATTTCACTCCAAAATTTAATTCGGTGTCTCCATTTCTCGGTCATGTCACCATTTCGATCCTGAGCGACGGTTTGAATTAAAAGGACTATATCGAACAACTCCATGGGCTAGACGTAGTCGAAGGTGAACGTGGGTAGCCCACAAAACCCCCTACCATAGGAGGGTAATCACTCGGTCTCAGCAGGTGCCTTCTCTCCCTTGTTTTACACCCCCTTTTCATTCCTTATTCCGCCCTTTACATTGTCTTGCCTTCATGGAGTGCCCTGGCTTGCTCAGTCTAGAGTATGAGGCTCGGTGAGTACCAATAATTAAAATTATGATAAAGAAGATTCTCACTATTGATCATTGTATTAAATCTGATGTTTTTATAATTATAATTATAGGTAATATTAAGGCAATTTCTACATCAAAAATTAAAAAAATATCTTGGTGAATTGTTTACTTCTGGATTCGAAATGACGTCCGGTAGAGTCTTCTAAGCAGAGAGGAAATGATTATGAAACATAATGGAAGAAAAATATGCATTAAAATTAGTTGATAGAAGAAGTCTTTTTGTATAGTTGACTGTGAAATGTAGAGAATTTATTTCAGTTCGCTGAAACTCAATGAAAACTCATAGGAAACAAGATTACTCTTATAAGAAATGAAACTCCATTTACGATTTTATTTATCGATGACAGAGATAAGTCAAACCGGTCTGGGAATTCGAATGATAGCAAATTTTAAACGATATTTACAATTTTATGCAAATTGTAGTCCATTAAAAAAGTAAAATGGGACAGCTAAAGAGCATTAACCATTTTTGTTAGCAACATGATGTTTTTGTCAAATATCTTCCAGTAAAGTGTCTTTCAACTAAATATACTGCACCTAATTTTGCTGTAACCACGATGCTGATCCCGGACATTCAGTATCCTGCGACGAATCTGTAATTTTCAGCGCCCTGTTGTAACAGCTTTCTTGAAATTGAAAACAGATTTCATTTTGCGAATTAATTTGACACATTTTATGTGCCTCGTAACGACAAATTTGATTTCTAAAGCGATTCCACCGAAATTATGCGGAACACTTCCTTGTAATACTGTTCCCATTCTTAGAGTAACTAAATTCCACCAAATATTCGTATCCTCATTCCGCCCCGTCGAAGACACATGCTATGTGTTTCGTAATCAAATATAACTAAGCCATCAGATCAGTACATCTGCTCCATTAACATGCATCACATTCGAATCTCATTATCATAAGCTCGCAAAAGGAATCTACTAAAAGCCTCCCACCATCTGATTTGCATGTCGAATTTGTAATTGCCTCGTCTAGAGACGCTGCTGAACTAAAATTTTTTCGAAAGGCTTCACCTTCTAAGGACGGTTAAATAATTTTAGATGTAAATGAATTTTGGATCCGTAAACGACGAATTATTTATGTATCCCGTCGAATACACACCACTTTCATGCATCTATGTTCGTAAAGCTTAAAGTTGGGGTAATGGAAACTCCCCTAATACGGACGGAAGCCCGTGTTCTTGTTACAACCCATAAAATATGGAAGTTAATTTGAATACGAAATTCCCTCGATTTACTTGAGCCACAATTAAATTCTAAAATCAACGGCTTCTCTGTTACCGCCTATCCGCAATATTTTAGTCCCTTGCACTTGGGTTATACTCGTAGGCTGGTGCCTCCGGGGCTGTTAATCATTAATTGCCCCGTGCAATTCTTAAGGAATATAAAATGCTATCACGAAAGGGGTAGTTAACTTGTTGAACTAAAGCATAATAGCTGTTATGAACCTGTTCCGCGTTAGACAGGTACACTGACCCGGGGCTATTTTTTATGCTTTTCTAGACGATATCATGGGCTACACCTCCTGATATGGTGAATGGTGATAATCACGGCATTATAGTTGCAGTAAATTAAAAAAACCTTAGCTTAAGAAATTACTAGCTATTATGGAAGATTGCTTCGATATAGCGGTAGGATAATTCAATCTTGCTTTTATTTATTGTATTTTAAAACAAAATTTTCTCATAAAACACTACCTTTCTCTCAATTTAGCTTCAATTATTTTTCCGTTACTATTTTCTAAGTTTAGATGTATCTAAACAAATTATGAAATTTAATTTGCAAGGGAGGGAAATGAATAAAAATCGTTCAGCGATCGAGGTGGCTAATAATTCCAAGCCCGAAGCACACGACCGTGCTGACCTCGAAGCTACCTTCCGGTTAAAAAGTAATTGATGCGATTTTACATCGTTCCGAGTCCGACTCAAGATCTGAATCTCGGGATGCACTTCTGCATATCTTAAAATTGGCATCCGATGTGCCCAGCGCCGTATTCTGTTGGACACTCCATTATTTAATGATGTGATAAAGTATGCCTCGTTCGCTTTCAACTTAACTGAAAAACGTGCATTATATGAAATATAAATAATGTGTGCTTCCCCCAATTTTGATTATGAATTAAGGAGTGAATTTTTATAATATCATTACAAGTTGATATTTCCCTTTTTCCAATGCATTAATCATTAAAATTTTTACATACAATGATTTCAGAACTTCAAATGAAAAAATTTTCTTAATCATTAAAAAATCTTGAAAAAAATGCAAGAAGCAAAACCCACAACGACGGGTTGAACCTGCGTCCCCGGGGTGACAGCCAGACACTTACCCACCACGCTACCACACCGCTGCCAGGAGCGCTTTGTTTTTTGTATATAAGCTGAAAATACATTTTTTGCAGTGCATATCCTTGCTTATCCTGGAGCGTTGGGTCTTACTACTTTAAGAGTATACTATACCCGACGCCGACTACTTGTATACGGAATTTCATGAAAATCGGTGATGCCAAGGTCGTGGTCCCTTCTTGTCAGTTGTGAATTGACGTGTCACATTTGTTAGGTTATATAAATAGTTCCCAGCTTCCTCTTTCCAAAAATTTCCCTGCGCGGTGCTATGACGGATATTAGAAAAAAATCTCCATTTTATTTAGTATAATGCTATTTTTCTTCTTGTTTTTATCCCCTTGCATATGTTTCAGTATTCCTGATTAGCTTTTTCACATTACATAGAAGTAAGTGCATAAATAATAATTATTTATAATTCATTTAGAATAAAAAGAATAATTAATTCTTCCTTTTAAATTAATTTCAAGTTTGCCAAATCTATAGTTAAATTATTTACTCTGTTCTTTGAAAAACTTTACGCGTCAGCAAATCCTCATCACTGTAAACGCGATAGCCTATCAATTTAATCTTGGAAAATATCACCTTCACTGGGAGTTCCTGTGATTCCAGCTAATTCTCAGTTAAATTATGTTTCCTGGAACTTTGGGCTTAAGTTATATTTTATTACTCTTACGGCCAAGTCGGTGGCCGAGCGGGTTCAAATGCACTTCTGCTGATTTTCTCCTCTGTTAGCGTGGGTTCAAATCCTGCATAGGGCGCGGCAATATATCTGGGTAACAGTGGTTATGGCAATTCTACTGACGATAATTGTACCTGTCAAGCCACTGGGATGTTGCACAGTAAAACTTCAATGCCAAAAATTGTGGTTCACTTGGGACATTTGTTGGGTTAATTTCCCAATCTCCTTTTCCCTAATTCTTTTCCGCCTAAGCTGTACTGTGTGCATCATAGGGATGTCCCCGGAGCTTAAGCAATACCTTTGAAAAAGTGCTTAATAGTACTCACCAACGACCCCTTTTGGAGAACGGAACAAGCTGCTGTTCTGCACTGCTCTTCTTTGTCCCGAAATTTAATTGGAACATCAGCGGTGTTGTTTCAAAAAAATGCTTGAGCAGTGCTGAAGCCCCAAATTTTATAGGACCTGAAGTAGTCCCATGGAAACGTACAAAAGTACGCATAACTTATTTTTCAAAAGTTACAGGCAAATTTTAAGGCGACATAAATCTAAAAAATTTTACTATGTGAGCTTATGTGAGTTTTGTCCGCCTTTTAATTTGGAAAGTTTTTTATTAAATACCAATAACATTTTGGAAATTTACAAATACCGCGGAAGAAATAAAAAATTATGTGTACCCAGTTTTGGGCAGCTTTCCCCTTTAAAGGGGTGTTTCAGCCCCTTAAGCCTTTTCACAAAAGATAAAGCGATATAGATCGCTTATTTCCAGTTCGATACAACACTTTTCCTTGTTATCAGGTCGGTTAAAACCACGCCAAGGTATCACAAGATAAGATGCTTTCATTCAGCCGTGTTAAATCATAAAAATAGGAAAAAATTACTCCATAATTTATAGTTTTCATATTTTCGTAAATGATTTACTATGTTTAAAATATATGTGGAATTTTCCCCACATGATTTTTATAGATTGAAATTTTTTATCTGAAGCTTGTGGAATTTCATTATAAATGAACACACTCTGTAAACTCTATAAAAATTCAGGAGGATGACTGCAGCAATGTATATGTATCATAAAAATAAGAAGTTTTTAAGAAATGTTGAAAATTCGATATGAAGCTCCCTTAGAAAAGTACAATGAAAGCTCTTGTCAATAGCAGGACCGTTTTTATGTTTAACCTGCTACCATAAATCCTTTCAAAATTTACGTTTTTCGGTTGAGGGAACAGTTTTTTGCAACATCGGCCTTCAACAGGGATATTTATTTTTCTGAAGTAAATATTAACGTTTTTATAAATCATACGTTTAAACTGGGAAGAAGTAATCAAGTTTTATATCTTTGTGGATACTGTTAATTTTTTTTTTTTGTGTCTATATGTACATACATGACTACATGGGTGTATGGGTAACTGAATATCGATTCGTAATTTTCAGTATATGCCTTTGGACTAAATTTGCTGAAATTGTTAGTTAAAATTTAAATTTAAGTTTGGTCAAGACGTGTGGATAATGTTCAGGAGATTCAAAACTTTAAATAGTAACACATTATATCGAAAAACCGAAGATTGCTCTGTTTATGGCATGGCCAATATTATTTTCAGATTAAATGCAACTTTTTCCAGATTAAATGAAACTTTTTCTACACTGAAAATAATGTTCTCCGGTTCACACTATACAGACTGATACGACTGTAAAATTGTGTTATTTCTTCCAAAATGGTTGCAATAATTTGTGATTAACTAATTGAAACATAATTTCGGTTAAAATTAATATACTTTAATTCAAATTGTGAATATTACTATTTTTTATTCTTTCAGGAAATTTCTAATTCTTTGCGGCGGAGTCGAAATAGTTAAAATAATAACCGAGGCGAATCCATCATTGGTAGTATTTCATAAATATTGAAAACACGCCTTATATTATTCCGTGATAAATTCACAAAGCCAAGGAGCTGATAAACTTGACGGAGCCATGTGTTTATCAGAATTTAGAGTTTCTGCAAAAAATGTAAAACAACACGGGGCAATTCAGAAAGCAAATTAATATATGTATGTATATACGGTTTTGCGTCGTTTGTGAGATAATGGTACTTTAACGTTTACACGTTTCTACAGCACTTGGTTTGAAGTTTTGTACTTATTTCATGATTATTACTGTGAAGTCCGCACTTGGTGACTTAGCGAAAAAGGAATGGAACAGATGCCGCATTCAAGAAGAAAAAGAGAAGTTATTTTTAATATATTTTAATAAAAGAAAATCCAATCAAAACAGTTACAAATAATAAATAAATTCAAGCAAATCCAAATCAATAAGGCATAAATAAAGCAGTTCAAATAAAAGTAAAAAATAAAACTAATAACAGATTCAAAGAAAATTAAAACTAAATAAAGGCGCAACTAACAATCCAAATGAAAAGCCAACAAAATCCAAATAATAAAACGTAATCCAAATTTCAATTAACGTGTGAAAGGAGAAAAGTAGTTATTAGTAAAATTAATAAATTAAATTCAAGGTGCGCTTCGATGCAGCGCAGCACCTCAATACGGTGCAGTAGTATATTTTTAAATTTGCAGTGCCTCTAACACGAGTGCACAGGAAGAACAGAAGGAGGTAACTTCCCCAAGGCTTTCTATGAAAACACCTCGAAACAGTGCTACACTAACCGAACACTTTCAATAGTAGTGTTAAATTGCACTTCAGTTTGGTGAAATATGAGTCCCAACTGCTCCCAAACGAGTCTGTTAAGAGACTGCAGAAGATTGGAAGGATTGGGACGTGTGCATTATTTGGAGTTTTTGGGGCAGTTTTCCTGTACCCAAGCCACCAAGGATCGGCTAAAATTTATAATATATAACCAGTGCATTATAAATGTAATGGTTTCAACTATGGAATGATTTGCTCGTATTATTTATTGCATGCACATTGAAAATGCGTGGAGACAGAAGGCCGAATGCCTTGATGGAAAAGATTACTGAAAGAATGCCGGACCCCTTTCGAATCTTTTCCAAATAAAATTATTTTAATTATTTACACTACATTTCTGCTTCGTGGGAAATGTCACAAGTACCATAAACTTTCGGGGACGTTGGGGTATTTATTTCGGAGACAATTTTATTCTCCGCAACATTCAAAACAATACGTTTTTGTCACGGAAATGAAATTAAGAGGCTAAGTCTCCTTATTTTGTTGCCTTGGGAAATTGTTTTCTGGTTATATTTCAAACCCAGTTATTAGAATTACCACAATTTTTCCCTATCCCACGAGTTTCATTCCATTCACCTACTTTATTACCCCAAAGCCTTATTTGGGTTTTCAAAAATGTTTTCGTCAACCCTCTAACCTAAGCCAAAATCTTTTACAATGTTTTTATCTTTGCTGTAAATAAAAATAACCCCCAGATTCAGCAATCATAAAGCTCTCATAAAGTTTAATCCTATCCCTAGAATGCTATTAAAACAATTCCACTTTTCCTCAAGAGACTTAGTAAATTTTGTCTAGAAAAAATCATTCACCAAAAGCTGTTATTGACGGTGATTACTTTAAGATGCTATGAAATTCTATGGAAATCTTCTCGGGGAGAAGAAAAACAACTTCCAAAGTATGGTGATAAGAGGATGATAAGAAGATTAGCCTCTCTACCGCCTTTGCAGGAAATTCTCCCCTCCGCTAAGCTCACTCTTTGCTTCTGCATTGAAGTTTTGCGTTTGGGATAAACGTGAATGTTGATGGCAAGGTGAAACTTTATCCCTTTGATAAATTGCCCCGGGGGTTCATGGAAGTACTAGCGTTTTCCTCACATTATCCTCTTTTTCGTTATCATTTTATGATAAAGTGGAAATTTTCCTGTCGAGTTGGTTGCAACGAGTTAATTTGATTCATGGCATTGAGACTGCAAGGAATCAAAACTTTACCGCCTTATTGTTGCAACAAAAGCAAAGTGTGTGCTCTTCCAGCCAGAATTCAGTCTGTAGAAAATAAGTGAAACTTCGCTTTTAAGTGACGGAAAAACTTTTTGCACTGTGGATGTGTGCTTTTACAGTGTGTGAGCATAATAATTGAATTTCCCTAGAAAACGTCTTTCCCTCCCAGTATCACTGCTTTGAAAAAACTGAATACAATCTACACAGTTGATTTTATAAAGCTCAGTATTTATTAAGGAAGGAAAAAGGAATTCGGGGTTGCGATGATAGATTTCGAAAACAAACTTGATCCCCCCTCCACCCGCGCAAAATCAATGAAGGTTATTGCTTTCGTGTCCGCCTTTCATGATCCATGTTCTTGTGCACAAGTCCCCAATATTAATGTATCATTGAAACATAAATAACAACTTGATGAAAATTTATCAATGTAGCTGTCTATTCGCTTCCATGTTCACAATTTGAGGAACATGGGTCAGTTGAGAAAGGTGATAAAGTAAAGCTGAAGCAAATCAAGTCCGAATTTAATTAGAGAAATTCTTCCATTCAAGTTCCTCTGGTGCTTTTAATCAATCTCAGAGCCTGACGTTTAATACGAAGGGACATTCATCTTAATTAAAGCTATTTTAAAGGGACCTATGTGTTTATATTTTAGCGCAGGTAAGGTTATGCCCTCTGATGGCTTTACTTGGTAGGGATTGCTTTAATTGAGTGAATTCGAAAATTGAATTTCTATTGAACCATAATTAGAAGTTTTTGAATTTACAATTCTATCATAACAGATTAATAGGGGAATGTCTTAGATCATACTTTCCTGAATAAGCTGTGAAAGATTATACTCATCTTTTCTTTTAGGAATTGACTTAAATAATTAGTTTTTGGTAATAATATAAGTTTTATTTTAATACCCGATGGTTTGATCTACAGGTAATTTGTATTTTGTTCGTAATCAAGACTATTTAACTTGATTAAATAAAAATGGGGCGAAATTTTAAGAAAGAAGAAGAATAAAGGAATGGTAACAAGGATAAAAATTGTCTGCATGAAAAATAAAAAGTAATGAATTGTTAGTATATAAGCTGAAAGTGAAATATAAATTGTAATCTCATCCGGTTCAAGTTCTGTATGAAAAGAAATGTAAATTAAAGCGACGAAACCAAATACGTTTATGTTTTATTAGAAATCAACACAAACAAATCCCACACTGGAACATGAAGCGAAGTTGGAAGTACGTCTGTGCAAGTAAATAGGTCAAAGCTACTCTAAACTCACAGGATGAAAGTGACTTCAACAACAATCAAAAATCTAATACCAGTGATGGGCATTTACGTGTAGATTTCCGTTGTGTACACTCCGGGGTAAACGATGCGTAGACAATGTAGATAATGCATAGGCTAAGTAGACAATGTGAGCTTTTGTTAGATCATGTAAATTTTTGGGTAGACAATGCCCATGATTATGGGCTTGCTAGGTACCAGAGCTGATTTAGCAAAGCCAATTAAAAAAAGGTGCCAAATAATTTCATTATATGTCACTAATTGTGTAATTTTTCCACATTAAATAGGATAATGGCAAAGTTAGGTGCATATGTAGCACAGTTTGTAGTTTTAGTTCTGATGAATTGTAAACAATGCAACATTTGATAAGTATATCATTGTTACTCATATTGCAATCTTAAAAAGGTAAAGAAAAAACAAAGAACAGAACAGTAAATGCCCAGCGCTGTATATGAGCTTACCACCTAGGTCCAACTTAAGAAGTCGTTGAGTAACAAGAGTACATGAAAAATTTAGAAAATCTGCAGATGAAAAAACGATATATACTGAAGAATCGTATACTCTTGCACCAGAAGGAACGAGAAGAAACCCTAGCCATCCCCTTAGGATAACTCCTTCCCCTTAGGAACTGATGGACAAAGCTGCAGTTTCTTTGGGTTGCTATATCTCCCAAATCCCCTTGAAACTAATTAATATTAGTAAACTTTTGTTAAAAAAATATAAGCATCGCAGTGCTTCCCCAAAATTAGGGGAAAAAGTTGCTAGTTTTTAGATTCATATCTAATCCTTTTTGTGAGATGTAACAAATAAATACTTAAACCAGGAAACTAAAGTTACTAGTTTTTGTCTTCAGTAAAATATCGCGACGAAGGCTATGTCATTTTTTACTATAAAAATCAATTTTTCCCATAAAAACCCGGTTACAAGACAATTAGCCCATCAGTATCTAATACCAATCAAATTGCAATGCCACAGACGAATTGAAAGCAAATGTTCAGCAAAACGACAACTTCTAATATTTTGGGATGTATGCTGCGCAACAATTAAGGGAATTGCCAATTGAAAGGGCACTCAAATTACAGTCGAAAATGCAACAATTGATTATGGATGAACGGTTGAAGTACGAAAAGGACGAGCAGTCTAAGATTTTATACAGGTCATCCTGCTGTCAAAGTAACTCATCCTGGGGAGAAACATCGCCATTCTCACCATTGTTTTCATTTGTAGACAGGAGTGTTGAGAAGTGTAGAGAAGTTGAAAGCATTTCTGGTGAAGTGTCACATTCGTTTATATCCTTATTAGCAGCTGTTTCGGATATTATATACGGTGGTGTGAATTTTTTCGGAAATCATTTTTAATTTATTAAAAACGATAAACTAAAACTATCTATTTCTTGTAGATAATATATTTATTGGCAATAATATTAACCAAGTGGTACTTCACGTTATTCATCTATAAATTTTTTTTATATCAAATATTATCGTAAAAATCAAAAAATTTAAAAAAACTGTTCTCCACAGAAGTGTGAAAAAGTTTTCATAAATGGAACAAATAATATCTGAAAATAATAATAAAAATACATTTATTCTTGGAGTATTTTCCAAAAATGGTAGCTTATATTTAGTATAGTTTCCCCTGTTTTTAGCTATCTCTGAATCTTGAAACTGAGATTCCAAAAGCGTATTCAACTATTCCTGACTCTCAGTCGGTAGTCTACGATGTGAGTATAGTTTTATAAGATACGTGGTAAGGAGAAATGAGTCACCGCCAACAATTAGGAAAGTATGTAGTACCATTTTCAATACCTGGTTAATATAGGTGAATATCAGTTAGGGCGAAAAGGATTAAACTGAAAAACCCCTTATAACTATAATGGTCACTTCCGGAATGTGGCAGACATTTTATCTGGATATGCTTAGCTTTATGTAATCTTGTAAGCAAAAATATATTGTTTTTACAACTTTGAAATTGATCTCTGTATGAGTTTTCTAAACTAGTAAAAGACTTCCGACTTTAATTTTGCAGGCAAAGCTTCTCTGAATATTGTGTCGTTTTTGGAAAATAAGGGTCTAGAATTGAGCTGGACACACGAAGATGGTTTCTAAAGGTGTTTGCATCCTCACTTCTTCTAAAAAATTGTGCTTGTACCTAACTGTCCTTCCCGTTGAATCCATTTCCGTACCTATAGCTTTCATTTAACACATTTTTTCTTCCACCAATTTATGATTTCCATTTGCAACATTTCCGCTAACACAAAAACACCCGAGAACCATTTTGATTTGTATTTTTTTGCAGGTGTACAATATAAACTATAACAACACGCTGGTACATCAGATTCTGATACACCACCGCTGGTCAATAAGCGTAATGTCAACTAGAACTTCGCGTAGTGGCAAAATGGATACTTTTTGTATTCTGTAGGTATATTATGATAGATAAAAACTCGATAATTTGTATAAATCGAAAATGCATCTAACAATATTCAATTAAAATTCACAAAACAATTAATTAAATTATGCCGTAACAAACGAGCTGATATAACCCAAAAGCATTAAAGAGGCAAAAATCACGAAAATAGTTAACGAGTTTCGGTTAGCTTATGAAAACCTCCTGCCCGGAACAGTCTGACATTTTTCGTAACATTTATGATATTTTGGCTTAACAAGAGCCGAAATAGACAGCAGATTTAATGGAATTTTGCGGTGGGTTAGCAACGTGCGCTGTACGTGTTCACAAAATTCGTAGCAAATTGCTGTCCATGGAAAACAGAAATTAAGCCAAACATTATTGCAATTGCGTTATATTTGCACGTACAAACATTTTCAATAATCGCTGTTATGGTTCATTTTTTTCCTAAGATAAAATAAAAGTTTTCACCAACATGGAAACTTATTAAACACATCCTTAAAGAACACGTGTGCATTTTTCAATTTTCTAGTTAGGAAATCAAGCGAGAGATGCTCGAAATAACATTAAAAAACACTTGAGCTCGTGCAGTCGATTTTATTCTGTAAAGATTTCTAATTAAAAATCGATGTCTATTTACACTTAGCAAGGCGAGGGCATAGAAAAGAACATGATGTTTCTGGGCGTCTGTGAAAATGTCGTATACGAATAATGTTAGAAGATATATTATATCAATAGAACGTCATTCTATTAGGAAAAACAGCGATTTCATATCAATACCGAAGCATTTCTCCAAAGTAAGAAATCGATAAGAAAATAAGAAAGTAAATTCAGCTGGTGTGAGCTGCTTATGATGCCCACAATGTGGGTGTATCCTTCAGGATTCAAGGCAAGAAGTCGAAAATGTTCCTAAACAATTTTCCATAGCATTTAAATATACAGAATCCCAGACAGTTTTGCCTTGAGATATATGTAAATTCACTTTTATGGGGATATATTATTTTGTTGCAAAACTTTATTTTGAAACATAACTTTATCCTCTTCCTCTACATATATGTCAACATTGTTAAGAAAGTATTACATCTGTTGAAGAGGTTTCCTTGTTTTGAATTTTTATACATAACCGTCTGAATTTTTTTGTAATATTTCTTACAAAATTTCAACTGCCGCAATTGAATTGAATTCAATTGAATTTCATTTTATTCTAGTACATTTAACTGTCAGTGGCCTGTGCAGTATGCACAAAGGAAATAGAGAATAGATAGAATCAAGGCACTAGTTCTAGTAACATTTGAAATTATAATATCTGGGGAGAATAGAGATTTTTAATACACCATGCTCATGCTACCAATTGATTTGGGTAGAGTAAGAGAAGTGCTTATGTAAGTAACTACAATTCGGTAGTAGGCTTTCTATTTGAAACAGGTCGAGAAATCCTCGCCTGCCAAAATCAGAGGCAATTAATTTCACAGTTCAATCGCAAAGGGCAAAGAACATGCACTCGGATTTCGTAGGCTTCCATAAACTTTCCCAATAACGAGTTGTTGTGGTGCTCCCGACACAAGATACTGCTCATAAGGAGTTCCAGGCTCCTAGTAGCATTTACGTAGTTGACAGCAACGCCACCTAGTAATATAAATGAAAAGTTAGATTTGTACATAACAATTTTAGAAAATTTCAGATACGAAGACATATCGTTAATAAATAAGGAAGGTACGGGACAGTATTTATTGCTCTGAAACCTCACATACAATTCGACATGTTTGAGAGTACGTTTCTCTAACCTTCACGACCTGAGAGCGATTACTGGAAAAATCGGAAATGAGGTTGCAAAAGACTTAGTAAAGTCTAGTAATATTAAAATTGTGCCCATGTCGCTATCTATGCTAACTCTAATGGCATCTGTAAGACCAAGCAGTGCACTACTGCAAATATGATGGTATCGAAAACTTGATTGCCAAGGAATGAGTAAATGCTCTGCAGCAACGTTGTCCGCAATCTACCCAATCAAGAGTTTTTTTTCGAAGATCTTTGATAGATATGAAAGTAGACTAATTGCACGGATATGCTACTGAGATTAGACTGCTCTCTTTTTGGGAATTGGAGTAACTATTGCAGTTTTTTATTAGCTTAGAAAAGTGGAGGAGGAAATGTAAATGTTTGTTACATTCGGAAGAGTGAGGAGAAATGAGGTAGCCTTCAAAATCTCGTCGATGGACACTCCATGGAAATTGAACTCTCCTTCAACAGACACTATGTTCCAGTGATTTAACAGAAAATTATGACATATAGAAGAAAATGAAGAGGTCGAATTAAACATAAAATATGAGTTGAGTTCATCCGGGTCGACGTCATAATCGGAATTATAAAGACTTTCAAAATCTAATCTATCTTAAACTCTTCTAGGTAGCTGGGGAGGAAGAAGATTTTTATCTGAGATGTTGGTATGCATACTTTTCAAAAAGGGATGTAATGTTTGCATTCATAAAATCAATTTGATCAGTTGAATCAAATGTTGAATAAACAAAATCCCAGGGAAGACGTAAGACCTCTGCCACAAGCACATCTCACCGAACGAGCGGGAATTAACGACACATTCTGGATCTCTGCATAATATTAAATATACAAGGTGTTCCAGTTAAAGTGACCGATCGGCCGTCCAGTGATAGGTATCCGACATGCAAAAATGGGGGGGAGTATAGGGAGGGGGATGGTATAGCAGACTTAGAGATTTATTGAAAAGGGAGTGTTCTAGCTACTCTTAAATTAATTAAGTATAGCTGGTTTATCAGATTCCTTTTCATTCATGCACAGTAGAAAGTTTTGTTGGTGAAGATGGTTAGGAACGGCCGTTAAAATGTTTGTAGTGGAGAGGGCGCTTAAAGAATGAAATGTTTCATTCAAAAGTGATATGGAGCTCTTGTTTCAATATCCCATCCCCCACCCGAAACACGGTTACAGCTTAGCAATTACCCTTTTGTTTTTAAAGTAAGACTCTAAATGGATCTCAACTAGTTTAAAAAATTCAAATAAAACAAATCATAAAGCAATTGCAACATTTCAGAAAATCATGCTTCGGCGTGAAGGCAGCTTGCAGTTCCTTTCTGTTACAGCAATGTTAGCTTTGTAGGGCAGAGAAAGAGAAAGCTTTGTACTGTAGAAAAATTCGCGTTTCGTTAAATTTATTTATTTAGCTTTTTACTTAAAGTTTTAGGCTCGACTTAATAAATATACCCGTACAGTATCAATATTGAAAGCCGTATCGAAAAAATCGAGTCGAAAATTTCATTGTTTTTTAAACTCATTTTCCTAACAACTGGCCTATTACAATGCCACAACTTCAAAATATTTTCTCAAATTCGCCCATAATACATTAGAGTACGTTTATACAACAGCACATTTGAGTTACCGCCACATTGTTTTCCCAACAAATAAATCAGAACCGTGGAAATATTTTTTATATACATTACCACTTTTTTGGGTTTTAGTTTTCTCGTCCAATTGTTTTCAGTCACAATTTATACATAACAGGGTCTTTACGAAATTTCAAGATATATTAATAAGAAAAATAATTTTAACAACCCCCAGAAATTTTAAAACCCCTCCAGAAAATATTTCGTTGTCTGCCCATGTCTATAAACTTAGAAGATATAAAAATAAATATATGAACTTTGAACGTACGTCCGTATTTCTTCAATGTCAATAGAATTATAAAAGTATATCTTTAGTTTTAAAGTCCCAATATTCTTATAAAATATTTTGATTTGCTGAAATTCGCACAAACTTTTTTGTAAAAAAAATCCCAAATAACATTGTCATCTAATTGAGAATTGAGTTGTCATTCTAAGGGGACAAGTTTGGTCCTCCCCCACACTTTATCCATTGTAAATTATAAAGTCTTGTAAATTATTATTTGCTCTATGTTTTACTTATCCTGAATAATGATCGCTTCTTGCATTCTGCTGCAAAATTAAAAAAAAAAACATTATTTCTTTTATAGCAAAATGCTCTGTCTCTTTTGGGGTTTCCAAATTAATTGTCTCATAAATACGACAGTTTCTAAATGGATCAACCCAGATGACCATTTTCAGGGTATCCAAAGCGTAATTTAGTGCTGCCGAAATGATTCATTAATTGATGGCTGTAGCTTGTAGCATTCACAGTACCAATAATTGTGCTATAGTCGACTTCTGCCTTTCCAGTGACAGCATGTTTCCTCAAGTTAAGCTAATATTCATTAGAGCTGTTGGCTGCTTGTGATAGTTTGACATCTGTTGTAAATCTTTTTCTCATTCAAGAGCTTTTGCTTTTCAGGAAGTTTTATGTGAGCTCGTTAATGATCAGGAGTCGGAGGGAGTTGGTAATTAAACGTCACAAATTACCCCATTTTAGTAGATCTTTAACTGTAATTTTTCTACAGTAATTATTTATGAAGGAAAAATAGTACTCGTCCTCAGAGATACGAGTATCTTAAGATATTCCTTGAAATCAAACAGTAGAAACATACGTTGGTTGGGCTTATACTCAACTAAATTACGGTTTATGGTAATTTAGAATCGGAAATTAATAATTTCAAGAAGCCAGTCTTTTAAAATTGAAAATAGAGTTTCTGGGGGTCTGGCTTGACCTTACAAGCTATCAAGAACGAGCATCCTTTCGGATTCAAAAGAATTAGGATGGAAATTTAATATTCATCTCATGTCGTGTGACCGAATTATTTTTCACTTTGGGGGAGTGTTTACTCAAACTTTATTAAAAAGTTCATGAACAGAAATTTCTATGGAGGCATTTCTTAACTTGTTATGAGGAGTCGAAAATGCGAAGAATTTTAATTAATAAAGTTGATAAGCTGAAAGTGAAATTTCTGTCATGAAAC
This sequence comes from Dasypogon diadema, assembly GCA_006980735.1. Lineage (NCBI taxonomy): Eukaryota > Metazoa > Arthropoda > Insecta > Diptera > Asilidae > Dasypogon > Dasypogon diadema. Next base: position 80,980 of record QYTT01081878.1, read on the forward strand.
AATTGATGTAGTAATAAATCGTAAAATCGTAGCCTTTCGGCTTGTGCCTAAAAGTAGAGTTTATAAGAAGGCTTTGCATTTAACCAGTACAGATTATTCCAACTTGAAAACAGAAGGAGAATAATCCCAAACAATAGCAGTTCTTCCCCTATCCACAGCTAGAAAGACCAGCTCGCCTTTTTACTAATTCATGCCCTCTGAAATTCTGTCCTTCTGGGGGAAAACAAGAAACCAGACAAATTGCCCTAAGAGAGTATTATAATTGAATAAAAAGGAAAAAATAATTCACAGAGTTAAAAAGATGTAAAGAGCAATGGAAGTTGGAACAAATCCTTTAGAATGACAACTCAGTGTTGATTTTTAGTCCCCTTAAGCCAATGAATGGACGAGAATATTTTGCATTATTTTGCAAATCCAAGCGGTAACTTGTCGTCTATTAGCTTTAAGGTACTTACGATGAGGCGGTTTATTTAGATTAGAAGGATTTACCTAAAAACTTCACTCCTCTAACGAAAAAAATTGTTTTAGACTTCCAAGAATCCATTAATACATGAACATTATTTAGCTTTGATGTAAATAAATAAATTTTGCTCTGTCTTTAATTAATTTCATGTTTTCGCCATGGAAGAGAGAGCGTGGTATCTAATGGTCTATATCTATATCGAGGAAAACGTATCCGAAATAAACCACTTTCTAGTTAATTAAAAACTTTCTAACTCAGTCAGACAATTACCCAGAAAATAGTGATTTTGTATCAGTGGATTTGTATAACTGTAAATATTAATTCGATGGTAGGAAACACGAAGAATATTAGACGAATTTCAAGCTGGCTTTCCTCCAAAGTATAGTACTGTAGACAACATTTTTAATTTAATTTCTATAGTTATTGTGGAATAATGGTATAAAGAAAGTAAAGGGTGTCCTAACAAGAGAGCAACATTTAAATTCCAAATAAAATACAGTTTTTTTTATTTAATACCAAAATTTTGATTTAACCATAAATTAGACTTGTGGGCATTATGTATGCAACAACACATCTGGTTAATGCTCTCGTCGGCTTTGGTGGCACATTTGCGTTGCTTTGATGAAATTTTCAATCACGGTTTGGTATAATTGCGACTGGATCTCAGTGATACAGCGTCTAATCTCCTCCTTTAAGGCTTTAGTGGCCGTAGATTTGCTGACATAAACTTTTAACTTTAAAAAATCCCAGAGGAAGAGATCACGGCGGCCAATTCTGGGTTTCGAAACGGGAGATTACACGACGAGGGAATGTCTCGAGCAATAGTCCCATTATTTCACGTAATGTGCAGCAAGCAGCACCCTTCTGTTGGAAACACATGTCTTCGAAATCCATACCATCTATTTGACGCACAAAAATTTGGAACATTTTGTCTACCAGAAAATGGATGCAACTTGAGAATCGTGGCAGTCAAACTTTCATGACTTTCTAAATAATGTTTAAAATAAGAATGCGTTGCTGTGTCGAATAATGGCGGACTGTCTACCATGGAACTGTCATAATGGTTTCACTGTGAACGTACAGCAGCATTAATGGCGCCAAATTTAAATTTTTCGTTCCTGTTATGACATCCTATATATTGCCTTTTTGCATTTGACATTGGACCACACATGCATTCGACATTGGACTATACATGCATTCGACATTCCACCACAGGCGCTATTTTTATGACATTTCACTGACGTTTTAAATTTATCATTTTGTGAATATCGTGAATAATTTGAAAAAGTTGAAGTTATTTGTATAAACTGCAAAATGTATCTTGTTCGCAATAATTATTTTAATAAATATTTTTGGCATTGACTGAAAGTAAACATTAATAATAAGACTAATATTTTAATATTTAGAAGAGATATCAGAATCAATTGCAATCATGAAAACTAGAGCCTATTGCACAAAAAATTTCGCAACTTTACACTTTGAATTTTTTATACAAAATTTGAGTTCGCCTTCTCTGTCAAATATCAATTCATAACTACGTTATATCAAAGATAGATATAATCTGAATTTTCTGATGTCATGTAATAAGGGATTTCAACGTAAGGATCCCTCAAAAATCAAAATTGAAAAATTTTCATCACTTGTTTAAAGTTCCACGAAAGGCAAAAAACTTTCTTTTAGATGGGAATTACTAGCAAAGTGCTAGCATTTAAAAATATTGTGAATTGTGGAGTGTTTCGATTTCAACGGTAAGGAAATCTCATCAACATGCATCAACATGGCTGAAACCTAATCCCTCTAGCTATGGACACTCAACAAAGCTTGCAAAAATTTTGCCCTTTATCAGCTTGTTTTTAATTAGAAGCATTAATTTTATATGGGAGCAAAAATAAATTTTACAAAAACCCATACGAGGAAATATTCCTAAATTTACGTAAACTGAAATAATATTGTATAATTAGTAGCACGTTTTGCTTTCTTGGAAAAATAAAACTGAACCCTGAAACTTTCCGTTGAACATTTGGTGTTTCGTCAATAGAAGTTAATTTCCGCGGTATTAATTACTCAGGTAATAATTCCATTGACCGTTTTGTTTGTTATGAAATTGGGAGTTATTAGGTGGGATTTCTTCTATGGAAAATGGAATTTTATTCTTGAAGAGTAATTCCTCCAGACATTAGTTTTGACTTTCCAGCAGTTGTTGCTTTATTCTACTGTACACGCATATTGATAAAATTAATCATATACCAGAAACTCCGCGTGCACAGCACACACATGCCACGTGTACCTGTGGCACGCAAACAGGAGCCCCAGGCCCTTTCGCTAGCTTAGTCAAAGCGCAAAGATTGGCGTCTTGTATATTCTTTCTTTCCCTTTTTTATTGGAACTTAGGCTACATTACAAAACCTTTAAATCACTTTACACAAAGTTAAAGATACTCTGACTGGAATTTTGGCTAAATTAGGAAATCTTAAAATAAGCGCGAACAAAGCTAATTGCACGTGCACGTCGGGAATTTAATAATTACATTACATAAGTCACATCCTCAAAACCAAATTTAGTACGAGAGCTATAAACTGGAGTTAACATTTGCAATTGTACATTACAAATTTGAGGATAGAAAATTTATAATTAAGAAGCTATATATAATTTGTCATTCTACAAAAACTTTTATAAACACTGGGCCTACCAGATAAAACGCGGGAAAAATAAATCTATTGACTGTATATTCAAAAGAAATTCATCTTAAGTTGCCTTCTTGATAGCCATGTCGGCCGTGCTTCCTGCGGGGGTCATCCCCTATTGTAGTCCTTTCTTTCTCCTCCTTTTTTTCTTTTTTATTTTCACTTAACTCGGATCCTTGCTTGCTCTTTTGTCTTGTTTCTTGATTCTATTTAGACATTTATTGTTTTTTTAACCTAAACATTCGTTTATCGTATTACGGATGACTCGAGTCAATGGGGTTCAACTATCTTATTATGATTAAAAGTGATTTTCCACACGGCGTTTTGTAAGACATTCTAACAGCATTACAGAAGCACATCCTTTTTACTTTTGTTTCATGGAGAACGTTTTTAAAAAATCACACTTATCGATTTGGGCCTAAAAGCGTATTTTGGATTTTTTTAAGGTATCGCCTAAGTTCAGAGGACAATCCTATGATGCATACAGCACAGACTAGGCGGAGGGATATTAGGAAATTGAGGATTGGGGAATTAACCTGATAAATGTTGTTTTTGGCATGGAATTACTGTTCAATATCCCATTGGCTTTGCAAGTAAAATTGTCGTCAGTAGAATTGCCTCAACCACTGGTACCCAGATAGATTACCGTGCCTTTTGCAGGAGTCGGTCCCACAGAGAACACAGTTTGCAGACATGAGTCTCAAGCAGCTCGGCCAACGGCGTAGTCATGGCTTGTTAGGCCATATTCAGAGCTCGGCTAGTACTGTATAATTTGTGTGCCAAATGGCTTATTTAATGGTGATAATAGTCCTTAAAGACTTTTCGATAGTTAAAAGTTCTCAATAATAGTATAAGTGATGCTCTTAGAAAGTCTGTTTAACTTTGATAATTTAAGAGTAATTATCCTTGATCTAGCGCTTGGTCATGGACGCTTAAAATTGTACTAGAAGGAAATCATGGAAGTAACCTGAAACATGAAAAACCTATCTGTGGCGGTTTGCTCATGAGAAAAAAGATTGGGTTGAATTACCGCTAACAAATGTAGCCTACAACCATTTTAAAAATATGAAAGGAATGTAGCTAGTAAACATTTATTAAATTTGCGAGTTCAAGTAATCTTATTTCCAATTAGAATTGCTGGACCTATTGATTAAAGTGGGTTTTTAACCACACGATGAATGCCATTATCGATGTTTTCTAATAACTATTATATATATATATATATATATGTATATGCTTAATGGAGAAATAACCCATGTGATTTTTATGCAATACTTAATGACAAATAGCATTATGCGAATTGTATTTTGTGATAGTTCAGGAACACTGAAATCCTTTCAAATGAATAGAATGTAGTAAGGGTTCACGGCGATTACGTTTACGTAAGCCACTAAGTAACGATTCCATTTTTTATGATACTACTTCCGCATCAATTTCATTTCCCCAAAAAGATCGACCTCAACTGATGCCTCTCTGATGGCAATTTACTTACTAGCAGTAAATATATGTATGCGCCTATAAAACACATGCTGAGTGTAGGAAGAAAATTCGAACACAATGTCCTGCCGAGAGCTTCTGTTAGATTTTCTCCTCAATCTTCACTTCGCTCCGCATTATTTCAGTAAAGCCCAAAGTATGTATAAAAAAGCAGGAAAGCTACTAGTAAAAGGGCATTCAGGTGGAAATAGCATAATTTTTCCATAATAAGACGAACACTTTTCTCCGCGTGGGGTCTGATTCTGGCAAGCACTACGAAATATACGGCTGCATTATTCAAGGACATCCAAGGAGAAAGACTCCTATGCTTTATAGAATTACAATGCTTTCCTTTCCGGCCGGCTTCATGCAGTGGAAGCAACAGCTTTTGGGAGAAATTTCCCCCTAGGTGAGGATTACTTGTCCATAACGAGAACAAATTGTTAGACATTTGGCCAAAAAATTTGTACATACTTGCTCGAAATTAACAAGATTTTTGCGATATAATTTTGTTTCGTACGTTGCTCTTAATTAAGAAATCTGGGTAATGGCCTACAATTAACACAAAAGTGATATTTATCTACGGTTTTGGAAAGTTTGTTTCAGCTATGAAATAAATTTATTAGGACTAAGCGAGGTTTGGCGCATTTAAATTTCATAAGAAACTCCTTAAAGGTAGCAATAAAATACAGAAGCCGTATGCTTGTGCAAATTAAACTCATAAAATCCAGCTTTGGACTAGGAAACTATAAATAACACTCAGTTTATCGCCATGAGCAGCTTAGCCAAAAGAGTAACAAATGCAATATTTCAACAATACCTACCTAAATTCTGGTATTCAACATTGAAACAGTTAAAATTAGGCTCACTGCAGTGCTGGGTTTTGAAAGCAAACACTTACAAAAGGGTTTAAAATAATTTATTCAGAAATCCCATCAGATTTTCGTTGTGTTAACACCTTTTATGGCTTTACCCTTTTTAAATGATTTTCTTGTAATAGAGCGAATAATCTTATGAAATATTTCCAGAAAACACTAAACACCATCTAAGGCTGTGTAATCTTGTGGGTCTAGTGGGTTTAATTATTATGATTAAGGTGTTAGAAAATCAGGGGGAGCACTCCCTATGGTAAACGCTGGTTGATGGTGTGGGGCGATGGGACCAAACGCAGCCTGCAATTGTTTGACGTAAATGAGGGTTACTGGAAAAGGGTTGGATTAATTACAATCACATTCCCTCCACCATTCTTCCGTTTGTGGGATGTTTTGCTACCAGTATAATTATCGCGGCAATTCGGTAGAAGAGGAATTTCATGAAAATGGAACTTTGTTTACGTGGGTTACTAAAAATTTAATTTAGGTGAAGTACTGAGACTTAAGACACGGATAATGATTGTAGACGTCTATAGTAATTTCAGCAAATAAATGAGACTCATATTTGTTAGAAGTATAACACGTGTATTCCTTCATCCATCCGTAAATGGCACGCGAGAAAATTTCAACTCAAAATTAATTTTTTAATTTAGGAAAGACGGTACTTGGCGTACGGCGTAATCCGGAAAATAAGAAAAAGTCTGGAAACTACAAAAGTCAGAAAGAGTCAAATTCAAAGAATCTTTCATTTTTATTAAACAAAGAGAAATTATTAAATTTTATTATTACTACTTTTCCATAACATTTTAGTTCAAAAGTGTCCTTGAACGAAAATTAATTTATAAAATATTTAGCAAGACATGTGATACTTCCTTCGGTTGCAATCTAGCCACTTGTAAACTTGTTTGTTTGTTTTAGAAAGGTGGAATATTATATATTATGGCATATACAGGGTGTCCATCCCATTTGGCATAATATTTTACGATAGGTGGCACTCAGACTAGCAAAAGGTTGTTTCTGAAGGGGGTTAGAGAATGTACAGTTATTGAGATATATCGAAAAATTCAGGACACGACGCTGCGGTGATATCCTTGCCTTCTAGCGTATAACTTCTCTTGTTATCACCATAGAGTCCTAATTCTTTTTTTTGCTTGTTAGAGATCTTTGTAGTCTTTTAATATATCGACAGAAGTAAGACTGGAGGTTTTCGAAAACAAGAAATGTAGGTAGGCTGTGAAACTGTGAATTTCGATTTTCCAGTACAATTTTCTCAACTTCCAACTAAACTTCTAAAAAATTTAGGACTTTAACATTTGCTTTTTTCTTATATGCTGGTAGCCCATGAGGTAACCTTTCCAACTAAATCCCATACATGTCCCTAGAATTATTAATTATAAGGACATATGTGTGTTATCGCTTATCACTTCTTTGAAAGAAGAATTTTTTTGAAAGAAAGAATATTACGGTGACATTTTTAGATTTTATGAGGCGAAGAAAACTGAAAATAAGCATTGTATTTATATGTTGTTCCAAATACCTAATTAACAGCATAACATTGTAAGTATCCCTTAGCACTATTAAATATATTTTTTTGTAACATTTTTCTTAATTGTCCTTTTTATTACTCCATTTCCCAATACCATTTATACCTAATAAATTTTTTTCTACAAACTTATGTTTTGCCTTCTTGGCCATATAAACAAATGAGTTTTATTTTCATTTCCTTTTGGCTGCTTGTTTAGTTTTATTGCAAATTTTTAAAGATTTAATTATTCGATTTAAATACAATACTTTACGGCCCGTCACACACTGAAGTTGTGCTGCGCTGGATACGTACAGTTCTCCTTTCGTCATCTTTCCGGGCTAAGGAAGTGTCCTCGCCCGGGAAAATTATATGTGATATCCCTAGGCACTAAACATACAAGAGGAAGTCAAACAAATTTTAAAACTAGCAAAAACTCATTATATTTATAGTCCCGTTCTTACAACTTTTTGAAATCAAGACTTTTCTGTAATTCAGTTTATAAAGTTTTACTTTACTAAATATAATATTAGTTTAATTAAGTGCTCTTGTACAGTACTTTTTGGCGTTATACCCCCATTGGTAAAGCCAGTAGGGTGAACCTTCGGAGTCCAATGGTTTCACTTACAGGGGAGCTCCAAAAACAATAAGAAGAAGAAGAAGAAGAAGTGATACTTTCTTATTTTGTTTTTACTAAGTTTTATTATTGAATTTTTTTTTGTTGTTTTGTATAAAGTAGAGGTCAGAGGGGACCTAGCCTCAGTTAACATTTTCGGATTTTGATCTCTGTAGCTCTCGGATTTTGATATTACAATTTCGTACTTCTGGACATTTATACACTGGATTCGATCAGAAGCTAAGTATCCCAATAAAAAATTCTATCGACGCAAAATTCGAAAAGTGAAGTTTCTATATAGGTTTGTTAGGTTAGGGTTTTACGCACTTTCTTAGATGATTATGAAAACACAGGTGTTCATGTAACTATTCATTCAAAAATTGATTTTAATTTGAATATGAATTAATAATATATTTAGTAAGATATCAATAGTCAATTTTTTGAAAATTGTCGATAGCACAAGAGAAAAATGTCATTCAAATAGAGGAAATGTTAGTAGTTCTGTAGGATTCTGTTACGAAACTTGTTTTACATTATTGTGTATACATTTCTTGATAAAATCATAAACAATTAGTTACAGGTGTGAGTTATGTGCGACTTTTTATATAGAGATGCAAATCAGCCATAATGACTCAGTTGATTCTTTGAAACACACTGATAAGACGATTTTTTTAAAGTGATGAAAAATATGGGAAATATAAATCTTTAAAATACTGTGGATTCGAATAAAAAAGATGGCTTCATTAGAAGAGAACAAGAAGGGGCATAAGAAATCATTGAAAAATAAATAGTGCAAAATTGCATTATTCCTACGAGTTGCTGAAAGAATAAAAGGGCTTCTATGCAAAATATGACAAACTGACAAAGTAAAAATTATTCAATTATGTTCACTGTATAAACAAACACGAACATTTACATTAAAATCCCCAAATTCATCCTAGATTTGCTCGTCTCCTTTAAAGAATGAAGCATTCTTTATTCCATTCCGAATGTTCTCTGAAATAAACAACAAGGTTTCACAAAGAATTATTTTCTTTAAAAATTCAAACAAATAAGAATTTACCTAATTTTAGGAAAGTAAACAAATTCCCACCTTTTAACATAAGGTGGAAAAGCAGCCGACAATGGCGAGGTTCACAAGATATGACATAATCTACAATCCCAAAGCTAAATCATTCGTACTAAAATCATGGCGACCAAGTTAAATTGCTGCATCTATATATGTATTGAAGTTGGCAAAATAAGACATATGCCTTTGCATGAAATTCATTTAATAGACGTGCAGAATCATAAGAACAAATATGCACAACTTCTTCGGGGGAAATTATTTTATATTATTTTATAACCATCTGAGACTAACAAAAGAAGAGTGCTACTTTCTACATGTAAAATGTAAATAATTATATCATAAATTTTGTTACAAATAAATTAATTAAATTGTAAAAATAATAATTTGTAACATTTCCACTTAAAATAATTCTGACAGAATTTTCCAAGCAAGAACGATAACATCTGATTCCCTTAACACTTATTTTCTTGGTACCGTGTGCAGTTTCTCTATTAAACTACGAGCGCAGCTCAGCTCTTCTTTCTTTCTGGATTTATCTCTCGACGTGGTCGGATCTGTGGTAAGCAGACGATCAGAAAATTCTTTTATTCTGATTGCTGTCTAGAATACTTATTAATAAATTCACCATCTGGGCAAGTATCCCTAATAATGCACTTGTTCTGGACGTTAATCAGGGCAAGAAATCCTGTCAAATACGTGCTCTGTGAGCTGACCAGTATATTATTTTGTTTCATTGCCATTATTCCGGAAATTGACCGGAAATAAATAGATCTTTAGTCCAAAGTTTTGGGCTTTGACCATAGCTAGATTTATTAATTACTCACTAGTTTTTAATGTTGATCAGAACAAGATTTACATTAACTACACTGACTAGAATAAAGAATTTTGTTCTGGGTATTCACCAGAACAATAAATTATTAGGTATGTAAGTTTTATTTACAGTTTGTTCTTGAATTTATCTTCCATCCCGTTTTATTTAATCTCGAATTTTTATAATATTTTTTATAATTTTTTATATTTTTTCTCCGATGGTGAGATTATCGTCCGCATACATATACATATTCTATATATGTGGGACTACACACATGTATATATTTTAGATCAGACTATAGCCTGTATTCTAGTTTGAATTTTATTAAGAATTCCTAGTCTTTAAGCCATACTTAAGTTTTCTTTTTAATTACATGTGTTTGTGAGAATACACTAAAAACAAATCATGTTACAAAATTAACATGACTTTCAATTTATTTTCCTGCAATTTTGGTAGAAGTATCTATTTACATAAATAATTTTTCACCTGCAGATTTGTACTTCCTGATTTATGGTCCCGTTGAATTCATAAATAAATCTAAGTTGATCGCTATGACCGATAACGTTTTCCCTCCGGACAAAATAGCCAAATAACACACAATTTTCGCATTACTTCGTGTTTAATGTCCGGTCGCAAACACCCAGCAAAAATTAATGAACTATCGAGTTTAATTGAATCAGCTGGTAATGCACATGATAGCGCTGTGCTACATTTCCAAGTGGCCCATCAATTATTCTCTTGCACACGTTCATTAATCATCGTTGATTTTGATTCTCTAAATCTGACGGCCTATTCCCTTTTGAAGTTGAGAGTCTCCTGAAAATTTCAGTGGGATGTAATCAGAATAAGTGCTCGATATTATTATTGAAATGGAGATGCGCTCTTTCCCACTATGAAAGTGAAATCCATCTATCAAGTGCAAGAGTTCCACTTACGTTTATTGCAGATCTTATAGATTTTTTTTTTCGAATCTTATTCTCAGATTGACTCCATAATTCAAGGACCACTTTATTGGAAGTGCGATGGAAGTTGAGGTTTCGTTTACCCACATCAGGACAGCATGTTAGAGGAGATAAGCGATTGTATTTAGGTGAAATTAGCTACTAACTAAGTACTTGAGAAATGCTACATTGTTGTATGGCAATCTTTCTCAGAATGCAAATTTTATGGAGGATAAAATACCAAACGAAATACACAGGGAAGCGAAAAAACCAAATCAAATATCGATTTTTACTTCCTTTTGTAAAGGAACCACTCTGTTTCCGTAATGATTTATTTTTATTAAAATTACTGGAATATATTAAGCACCCAACGAGTAGCAGCTTCCTCATGGAATAGCTTAAACTGCTTTCATATGCAAATCTGTTATTGAGATGAAAGGTTCCATTGAGGAACGAAGGGATGAGCTCTTTCTTGTCATGTGGAAAACAGTAACGTGCCACAGGTTCTATTTGAATGCTACATTTTCAAAGTACGATGATGAGTTTTTAATTAGAAACCATCTGCCAAATTGTAATTAAGCTGCAGTCGTGAAGTTCGGTCGATCTTCTTGACTTTTATAGAGGTAATGGAAGCATGAAGCTTCCCACAGAATGGAAATGTGAAAATCGTTTTCATTAAGTATGCAACCAGCAAAAATTGTTGATGAACCTTTCTCGTTTGAAACGGGATACGCAAGCTAATTTCAGTGTTTAGAATACTTGGATTTTTTTTTTCTTTCTCAACAATCCTGAGAAAATACCCCTACTGCTCGTAACATAATTCCATAAGACAAGGTTTAAAAATTAAATTTACGACAGGTATATTGACCTATTCTCATACCTACAGTTTTAGTACCACATAAAGCCAGTTATTGCCACCGAAACATTTGCCTCAATAAATTTAGAGCTTTCATTTTATGTCAAGAGTTGTAATAATGTGTGACATTTTATGACCACACGAAGAAAGCATTTATTTTTGTTAGCAGTGGCACGTAAGGGCGCTGAGATGCTAGGTGCCATGTTTACAGAGAAAAGATTCATGAACACTTACAATTGTGTTCTGACATGGAACTAATTTGTAGGTTTTATACAAACACCTAGTAGGAAGTAATCAACTTTTTATCTAATTCTAGAACTATTAAATATAACGGGATTAACATTTTATCTAGAACTTGCCGATTTATAGGTGTTAAGATAATTCATTAAGAACTGCAAAAATTACTTTTAAATTCGGTTAATTTTCCAAAATACGAAAAAAAACAAAACGCTTGTTTTTTGCAATTTTTAGTGAAAATTTTCATTCTCCGGCCGGATAGAAATTTAATCTGGATCCTGATTGGGACTTAAGAGTTTGGTGTTGATCTTAGAGAAAAAAAACTAATCTTGAAAACGACTTTTTTCTTGAGTTTATACCAGTTTCTGTATTATAACTGAAAACACTAATCAGTATCTTCTCCGCAAAACAGTACCTACAAGAGCTTTATAGTATACTTTTCTTGAATCTACGGACGTATTCGGGGCAAGATTCACTTGGCTATTGAACAATTATCAAAGTTCGCCCAGTACGGTTATTGCAGAACCCACGGCATGATATACATACCTTCCAGGGTGTACTCATAAGGAAATAAAAGCCCTGACCAGAAGCCAAATGTGAGTGATCGTGAAAAGAGAGCGATATTTATGGTGAAGGAACTTCATTACAGTAGTGAGTTTAAAAAACGAGCGAATGCGAGGGATTTGGATTTGGTTTTCTTGTGAAAAGCCAGCTTTTACAAGGATTTTATCAGATATCAATCGGTTCTTAACGAGCAACTGAGACGTTACCTAAACGATAAAATAGAAAATAAATTACTACCGTTAAGAAAAAGGATACGTCAAGTCTCAACAAAAATTATTAAAAGTGAAGAGAACAACAATGTCGATAAAATTAAAGCTTTATTCGAATTGAGGCGAACACGAGCCCGATCATTCCTAAACTCACTGCAATGAATTGATATTGATAAGTAATTGAATAATGGGATAATTCGTCGATAAGCGGAATTTATTGGTTGTTGAGTTCAATACGTTTGAGCTGTAGAAGTTGTCAACATCTTGTAACGAAAATGATGAATAAGTAAGTCATTTCGGTGGTTTGCGATGCCGTAGTTCTCCACTTTCTTCTAATATTTCCGATTCTGACATTCTAGAAGAATCCTTCGGTGCCGACTCTATCTCCTTGCCTAGTTTAATATCCTTAAGATATTGTGTATTTTGTGGACTATCTGGTAAGGTGTCTTTGGTCGGTAACGTACTTTTGTCAGATCCATAGAAGGTTGTTGTGCTTGACGTCGTATAAAGATAATAATAATGATTATTTAGAAGCTGTTAGCTTAGCTGGTTCTGGGTGTCTACCATAATGTCGTAATGGAAATCCTTTTTTCGTGCCGAAATAACTCCAAATTGCCATTTGTAGTTCTTACTAGAGTATACTCGGATCTGGACTACGTCCGTTCTTTTTAGTACGATACGTTGGTTTATTGATATTCCAGTTTATTGTTTAATTCTAAAGCAACCGTTCTTTTCAGATTCGTCCTACTATATGCATAGAAAATTTCTTTCTAGTTGAAAAAAACTGTTTCAATCACAGCAAATCAATTTGATCATTGTCAGTGTGCTAATTGACTTGCCTGGCACAGACATTACAACAAATAGTCACAAATTTTATATTATTTTAATAATTTTACAAGAAAACTATTACGAATTAAATGAGGAAGAAATTTTAGTTTAAAAATTAGATGAGGTCGAGTTTTTTTTCAAAATCCTCATTAAAACTGAAATATGATTTATTTTGCAATTTATGCGATCACTTGGTGATGAAAAACTATCAACGGTACTACGGTTCATACTGCGTTAAAAATAATCTAACCCTTTCAAGATTATTTCCATTATCTACACAAAGAGCTCATCAATACCGTGCCGAAGTCAGTGACAATTCTTGATTAAGAAATCACATTTATTTACTCATTCAATATGCAAAGTTTAGGAGCCCACAATGTGAATCTTATCAATACTATTATACGATATTCTAATATTTAAATTTTGTCTGAGACATGGATTAATAAAGACGAAGATATTGCTATACTAAATTTTATAGTATTGGTAAATATAAACATCGTAATATATGATCAGGAGGTGTAGCTATATTATATCAAAATATTATTGATACCACTTATATACTAACATCATTCTGTGAAGAATGAACTGCAGCGCACATGGCCAGTAGGAGTTCGAAATAACGTCAACAGTAGAAATTTGTGTGTACTATGGAAAACGGGTCGCTATTTGTATATCACCAAACAAAAATATTAATGACATTATTCCGTTTATTCATCGATCACTATCACTTTATTCTTTGGAAGTTGCGGCAATTATAAATCAAAATTTTTAAAAACTACCTATAATTCTATGATTCTATGATAGAATGAGATTTTAATATCCACTTTGCATCCGGAATATCAATATCGTTGAATATAGAAGCATTTGGTTAATATTTTTTAAAGACAGTTTTTCTGAAAAAAGTCCTTTTTAAGTTTTCACCCATTTTCATGTTCCACACTAATACTATCTCTGTATAGCAGCATATTAAGCCACGTGTAGTCTGCACTGCTATTTATAACAAAGGAAAAAGGACACTTCAAATTACATTGAAACAATGAAATATTTACGCAAGACTTCACTTAATTAAAAAGAAAACTTTTTGGCAAGGAATATTGAATTTTGTACAAAACTCAGCATCCAGAGAAGTTTTTAACAAGCTTCCGAGGAATAATTTCAATATCTTTTAGGCAATTAAAGGACTTTAAGTGTAACGCAAATTTTGCCTTTTAAGATATACGAGTTAAAAACTGCAGACTTCTGCAAAAAATTTAAAGCTTTTACTCCTAGCATTTACTTTTAGGTAATCAGTTTTTGTTTGACCTCAGTTTATAAGTTCATTCCACTATTTATTTTCAACCAACAAGATAATATTTCAGACATAAAAGTGAAAATGTTTCACCATTACAACAAAAATGAAGAGAAGTTTCAATTACTTTCATCAAAAGGCCTCTGTTAAAGCTTTGAATCCCTGTTGTGTTGATGCATGACAAAATGCGACAACATTTAGGCAATAGGTGACAACAGAAGATCTAGTTAACAGCAAGCTGGCAAAAGGATAAATGAATGGACCTTTGGACCCAAAACATTCTTAATCTCCTTCCCTATCTGAGTTAATTGGAGAGGATTTACTACAGATTTGGATATCCCATCTGCAGTGAGGACAAAAGGGTCTGCATTTGTGAAAGGAACATTTAAATGAATATTTGATAGTTGGCCCTTGTTACCAGAGTTAAGAAAATTAGTTTTATTTCCCATGGGACTCAGTGGTAAGTTCTGAACTGAAAGTTTTCATAAGACTACTAGATAGTTTGAAATTATCTAGGAATTGATTTTTGCTATTAAGACAACACAGAATGAATATCTATGTCTGCAGAGCTTTTAATTCCAAGTCGAATACTTAATTTTAAAGTTTAAAGATGTTATGTCTGAGTGTTTATATAAAATCTGGAACTGTTTTGTTATCTGAAACAAACATCGATGTAGATTTTATAAAGTATATAGATATGTATGCGCAAATATTATAATTTTTTCCCAATTTTAATTTACCACATTGAAAGCGTTATTTTGAAATTAGTAAATTTGCTCTTCTTAACAGGTTTCAGTAAAAAAAATTTAATATCACCGGTATTTAACTTAGGCAGACAACTGAGTATAAAATGTTTTTCGTTTTACCCAAAAGTGAAAGGAAAGTAATCCTTAAATTGTGGCAGAAAATGGGAGAACACAGATTAACATGAACCTCACCACTCAAAATGTCAACGTCCAATTAACGCACACCATTGTCCATGATCGGCTGGTTTTAATTTTAGTATCAGCTAGACTTTGTAACTAATGTTAGCCTAAGGCTCTAAGCTAGCAAAACACTGCTGACTTTTGCTTCAAATTTACCCGTTTACGTGGGTAAACGCGTCGGTGGCTGAGTGGACTGAAGTGCATGTCTGTAGATTTGCTCCAGTGTAGGTGTGGGTTCGAATCTTGCAAAGGACGCGGTGATTTTTTTGGTACCAGTGGTTGAGGTAATTCTGCTGATGAGAAGCCGCTGGAAAGTTGCACTGTAAAAATTGCATGGCGGTAAAATTATAGATTATTTGCAACATTTGTTAGGTTAAAAATTTCCCAATCTCCTCTTCCCTAAAATTCCCCTCCGCCGAAGCCATGCTCTGTATACGTTATAGAGTTGTCCCTTGAGCATAGGTAATACCTTACAAAAAAATGTCGGAGTTTTCGGATTTACTTCATCACACAGACTTTGACTTTGTTTTCAGTTTTACGCAATAAAAAATGGTACGGACTTTTTTGTTGGCAGTAACCAAGGATAAAAATGAAAGAACAATACATGAAGCTCCCATTTCACCGTTTTGCTCTAGACTTGAACATTTGTTGTGAATGTCTTCGAAATGATGAATGCGGCTATTCTGAAACACTTTCAGCTACTAGAGTAATAATATTTTAATCTGGTTGGGCGAGCACGGGTTGAGTTCTATGTATACGTAGCTGTAGCTTCACCGATACGTTCAAATTTTTCAATTAGGTTCACAATTTTCACCATTTTTATAATGAATATTTTACAGTGCGCAACGCACTAAGAAAGAGTATATCGTTCCCACATAGTCTTTACGACTTAAATGTCAAAGAATGACTGCTGCAACCAAAAGCTAAAATTGGCGCACAATTTCAAATGGAATATTTTGTTGAAACACCCTTGAAAATTATCACCCTTGTGATTCACTAGTAGCATTCAGTGGATTTATTTTAGAAAAGAACAGCCCCGAAGCAACAATTTCTTATTACACGTATACACTTGATAATATCTATTTAGTAATGAGATCAAATTTTACTTAAAGCCCAATAGAACATACTCATCATAACTTATATTAATAAAGGTAGCGCACACTACATTTATACAAATTTTAAAACAGCATTTATTATAATAGATTCACAAAATTTAACTT
>QYTT01081880.1:0-31361 GCA_006980735.1 Dasypogon diadema
TTAACTACATCTAGTCTTGGGAATATAATTTATATTTCACCTGTAAGCATGATAACAAGAATAATTGATCTCTTCCACAATCATTGGAAAATATTTAACCCAACCGAAACTTTAAAAAATTCCTATAATTATTATTTCTACAACACCTCGTATATATCTACGTCCTTACGCACCTCTTCCTAGCTACACTTTTCAAAAAGGCTTCGTTGATTATGTGCAAAATTTGTTTAGTACGAATTTTAATCTATATTGCGGGTCCATTTTGAAATCCCCGCTTCTCCTTCTTTCCCTTTCATTTATTTGTAAGTCGCTAATAGTTGCTTTGCTCAAAACCAATTCCATGTTTTCCGTTGCATTTTTCCATCTACGAAACACTGCGCTCAACTTTAGGAGGATATCTCAGAAACCAGCTGTTGTTAAGAACTGCTGCTTCTGGTGTAAAAACAGAAAGACAGCATCTTTTTCACATGTGGAGCGTTCAAAAATGCAATCGTTTCTTGGTTTGTATGAGGTGCAGCATTATCATGACGAAGGGTTTGAGATACCATTACAGCACTTGAGCGCCCTTCTGTAAATTTGTGTAATGTTGTCTTTTGCCACTTCACACGAACCTCTCTTTGTGTAATCGATCAGTAGCAAAGCTTTCTGACACACAGCCGCTTATAAAAAAAATCTCTGCACTCGCCTCATACAAATACCCAACTTTTCAATAATACTATAAATTATTGAAATGCCTGCTTTTATTATTTTGAACAAAGCAACGACGTCTTTGCCGGCAGGGACCTTTTACATGATTTCTTCGTGAGGATTGCCCCATAACTCTTGAATGTCAGAAAAGGTAAACCACCAAAACACTGCGGAAAAAAATAAATCTTTATCACCAAAAAATTAAAGATCATTGCTAAAAATGCTCTCATGAAATATTTTTTAAAGACAACAACATCAGCTTTTATGGACTGCCCCAAAAACTTCCTCCTCACTTGCCTGAGGCACAGAGTCGTACACTTTTTCATCGCTTACGCCTATCCCCATTTCTGTATAGTCAAAGTACGTAAGCTTAAGTTATAATGTCAGTACTACTGCCTTGGCCTTCATCCTAATAATTTTCCTCTTATCCAGGCAAATAAACTTATTAGTAGGGCCAGCAAATTCTATAATTCTATAATATTTTCCCAGGAAAAATTAAGGAGGATGTCCCTGTAGTTAGATAAACTGTGGTGATGACTATTTTTTCGGCGCAATTAGGGATGTTTCTAGAAAACCACTGCAGAAATTTTATTGCATCAATCAATGAGGATCTATTTCATTTGATAAGTGTTCGCTCTGAACATAAATATTTTTCAAAGGCTGTTGGCAGACTTGCCTTTTGTAATAATGCCTTCAAGAAAGATACAAACAAGGACTCAAATCCAGGCACACACTATTGCTTTGTGTACAACCCTCTACACGCTGTTCCAGTAATTCCTAATTAAATTTAGAACTCCTGGAAGAAGTGATTCGTAGTCATGTGCAAAAGACTAAAGGTGTTGAAAACACTTAAAAGCTTTCTCAGGACAAATGCATTTTAACACGTAATTCTCTCACGAAAGCTTGTTGTTTCGCTTTTTGCCAAGTACACAAGAAACCAGAAATCAGGACTTTCTGAGCATTTATCGTGTTGAGGATTTCTGTCACTGCTCAGCGAACGCTGAGATGAAAAATATGGAGAGAGCATATCATATAAATCTCTAGCTCAAGAAGGGGATCAATTTTACTCTTGTCTTATATTCTCTCTATCGCTCTTAAATTTCCCATTAGAGACAAGACAATGCATAGAAAATAAAGAGTGATATACGAGGTGCAGCTGTCTTTGCATCCTTCAGAACCCACCAAGGTTTGAATTCATGATTAAGGTAAACCTAAAAGTGGTGCCATTCTTGAGACGACAATGCTCTCTCCATATTTTTATCTCAGTATTAGCGAAGCAATTATGAAATATGGGAAGTTTGTGGAATTTTTTACGCAAATTTTCGGTATTCTTTAGTAGTCTTGATGTAATTTTCACTGCATATGACACCCTAGGAAACGGCAATACTTCTCATTCCGTACATAGTCTATTTCCTGGATACTGAAACTTCAATCCTTTAGTTAGCTCTTTCGTCCAGTATGCATTTGACTATTCATGAGGTTTCATTCATCCAAGTTTTGGATTTGCTGCGCGCAGTTTACACATGAATGTCTATCTTATTGCATTTGGATAGCAGTACATCACTTTAGCCAACAGCTAAAGTAATTAAGATAATTTAATAAAACCAAGATTGCAGTGTACTCAAAACTTTCGATTATAACTAACCGCCCCCTGTGAGGTAAAGGGCAAATCATGTGACCCACGTGAGTGCCTCTATTAGCCAAGCCGGCTAAATTTAATTATTCGCAATTATTCCAAACTGCAAAGAAGGCAGCTGAACCGCACGGTGCTTCCCAGAAGCGAAAAGCGGTGTCGGTTCGGTATGAAACTAAGAATACCTGCGTACCGCTTACTATCTCTCGGTAGGAGGCGGTAACGGCTTAGATTTGAGGGCGTAGTCCCGCAGCTATTAACGATCAGATCACCCCCGGAATATTGTAACTATTTGTTGAGGCCGAGCGTAAGAGTATTACTGGCAAGCGCGGACCAGCCTACCAGTTACACACGGGAAATTACACGGAAAATCTCAGCAATATGCGTTTTTCATTTTGATAAATTCCAGTATCGAATGACTTCGACGAATTAAGTGCCTTAAGTGGCCACGAAAGTGGAGGATTCCTTCCGCGGTGATGGGGCATGAGCCGCCATTAATGACCATAAAATTTCATCATAACCGTGCCGACATAAACTCCGTACAAAGTATTTTACTTTACTTAGGTTCTTACGAATTTAAGAGCTTCGGACGACGGACGACGACGACGCTCGCGTCCCTCGTCCACATCGCAAATATCTCGCAGGCGTACGGTTTTATAGGTGCATAAACTCTCTCAGGTGGTCGGCTATGAATTGTAATCGGCAAAACATGCAAGTGTTCACAATTCTGAATTTATTATGGAGAGTATGTCATAAAATTAGGGATAACGAAGCAAAAAAGGTTCGAATTCGACGGCACATGTAAAATGTCCTCGCTTTCCTTATCTTTAGCGTGAGTAAATTACTGCTCGTGTGGGCAGTCCAGTGCCTCCAGAGGTCAAATAGTAGCAATTTTGCTGCCCTGCACTTGTGTTTAAGAATAATTTTTAATGAAGCCCACCATACCTTCCGAGTTCTAGCCAGAGCAGAGCATTGCTCCAGTGAATTGGAACCACTGAGAAGAGAAGCTCAATACATCTTGAACGGCAGGTAAGGTGCCAGCGAAAATTGTTTCCATGCCAGATTATGCGGTGGCCGGAGAATTATCCGGCGATATCTCCAAGCTGCGAATAAACACCTTGCAGCTAAACTTGGTTCCGCCTATTCGCGATGGCCCTCATAAATCAGCAATTGCCCGTTTAGACTCCTTCGAACTGAACCTTTGGCTGACCTGAAATTCGCTTTGTTCTAAACTGAATTTCCAGCGAATGTTCCGCCATGAGACGAAAGTTTATGTTTAGTATTAACGGTATACTCAAAGAAAATATGCCTCAAGTTGGAAAACCTTCCTTCGTTTTTTTTTCGGACCCCTACCCATGGCCAGCCAAGGCTGAGGAACAATACGACCAATAAATCAGGGACAGAGACATGATCTCTGCCCAAGACAATTTACTTGGATTTGACCTGCCTTCGTGTCAAAGAGGCCAGCAGAAGATTAGAAAAGGGCCCACCAGATTGGAGTAATGCGAATGTGCACAGTCATAAGGGGTTACAACAATTGCATATGATTGATAGTTTTAATGCGTTATCACGGGCAAAAGCTAATTCACAGAAATTTAGCTAGTGTTAGGTGTCTGAAACGTTATCACGATCACGTCGAACGTCCCTTCCATAGGCCTGACCATTTACCTCCTAACGCAAGCCCTAGACTAGAATGAAAGTTGGTTAGTTAACCCTAAACTGATAATTTTGCGAAATATACCTCCTGAAGATATACTTTCTCTAAGGTGTTTTCATATCTCATGAGTATGATGTTGTATCTTATTAACGAAGGGCTTAAAATGCGGCTGTAAGCTACCAAGCGTAAAATCAAATCTACTTCTGAAAATTCTTAAACGCGACATAAGCAAAGCAAAGAGCTTTGCTAGCTTCACTTTTATTTTGTTGCCAGTTTAGTCGAAATTTGGTTTTGCTCTAACTGCTGTTGGAAATAGATTTTAAAACACTGAAGTATGAAATTGGACGTGGATAGTGTAGGAGTAAAGATAGGAGAATTAGTTTTCAAGGATGAAAAATCAAGTGCCCGGCCGACCCGAGAGTGACTTTTTAAAAGCTTTTTTTGATTTGAATTTCTTGTCTATAGTTAAATTTAAAACCGTCCCTTAACTATTTGTTTAAGTTTTTGACGATTGCTATCATATGTCGTAACATTTGTTTAGTGTGGATTCCGAACCATTTAACTGTTGTAACACCCAATGGATTCCGGTAATTATTATGTTATCTGGGTTATCAGGGAAAAGTGACCATTTGTAGATGAGTACTAATTTTGATTTGTAAGTAGTTATTTGTAATTTGATAGTGTTCCGTATGCTTCATGCGACTTCAGAGCTTTGAAATATCTGCGATTGCACAGTTGGACACTGTGAATATGTATTAAAAACCTGTGCTGAGTTTAAACAAGGAAGAAACTAATGAAAAGAACTCCTGCAGTGCTGAAATTAACTATTGATTGTGAGAAGAACAATTTTTCCCTGGATGAAATCCCTGTTCTCACGCAAAAGGCTAATCAGCACTTCGAATCAGAAATGCAATTTCTTGTGCTTATCGAGTTTCAATCCAAACAAAAACGTTTTGGTTTCTAAAAAATGCCTTCCGCGGTGAAACTGCATTCGTTGCACATAGGCACTAATTTTATTGGACTATCTCGTCCCTGATAAATTGCGCCGTTTAATCTTCCGCGTCCCAATCAAAGAGGGTCTGTGACTTTTGTTCCTGATTCTTGGGAAGGAATAGGACTTATCTTCCGCTCATTAATAAAAGACATTTGAATACGAAGGGAAATTTACTCGCCGCGGTTTCGTACGCGCAGAACTTCTTCTACGGCTGGAAATTCAGTTAGCTCAAGCTAAGTAGTTAATTTGTACAGTTTCTTCTGTGAAGAGTCTGACAAGTCAATTTATAACTCCGCTGAAGAGTATTAAATGAAGATTCGTATGGGGTCTTCGGGGAAGCGCTGGGAGTGCATACAGAGTCGAATGGAGATAATCTTTTATCTATTATGGCTGCAGTCGGGAAATTATTAACGGTTCACTTTCATTTTGACAACCGGACAAACACAGCCTTGTACCCAGCAAATAATCACTTAAGTTCGGACATGAGACGAATCGAAGCAGTTCCTCATCCATCAGACAAGACCTCTTATTTTCGCATTTGTGCACAAACACTCAGGAGAGCCCGGCATTTGCCACTGCGGTTTTAGTCTGCAGTTCTGTGGTCATCCAACACATTAATCTCGGGCTTAAGTAACCGAAACTAATTGACGTTTAACATTAACTGCATCTAGTGCTGCCTGAATGGTAATATTGTATTTATGCTAGACAGGCCAGTCAATACCTCTTAATTCTTGTGCCAGTCGGGAAGACGATGGTTTCGGATTGGCACTTTTATTGTGCAATGCAAGTAACAATGATTGACGCAATTTTGATTTGATGCCTGAGCCGGCGATGAATCTTATAATTTATTAGTGTGTATCCTTTGTATGTTTTTCGAGGAGAATTTAAAGGAAAACATGTAATTACTCGACCAGGCAATTTTAATTAAGGAAACATTAAGTCCCAGACTTGTGACGTGGAAAATTCTTCTCTCTTATGTCGAACAATCGATTACACCCATGTTAGATACTATTTCGGGTCCCTCAAGGGAAAATCTATTTGCAAGTTTCATAGGATGCAATCCAACAGCATTCGATGCAATACTAAAGATATTATTGTCGTGCCACTTGTTATTTCTTCGATTAAAGCTGCTCCAGTAAAAAATTGTGAAAAACAAGGAAGGTTATAATTACGGGAAATGATAACATTACAAAAGTCACAAAAGACAACACTAGCTGCTAGACCCAAATCTTTATAAACTGGTTTGCATAGCTCCTTTGTAAGGCTCCAATCACACGACGTTTCCTAGTCGGGTATCTCCTATTCATGACTCATACCAATAACGAATGATGTGTTGTTTACCACCCATGCCTCCCATACTAAGCCATCGAGGTTTCGCCCACATTGAAATGTTCTTCTACCTGTGAAAATTTTAAGAATCTTTCGTTCAAGATTCGTCTCTTCATTTATATAGAAATGTCGAAAAGTAAATGCAAATATGTCCTTAGATAGAAATCTGGAGGATTGTCCCAGAACATTCTTCTGCAGTATAAGTATGCCTAGTATGCAGGACATTTCTAGGCCTTATGGGAGAGCCGCAAGAAGTTTCTGGTCCAACAATCTAACTTCACTGATGAAGTAATGAACACGTTTCCCACTGAGATACTCTGCTTTTGCAGCCATTCTCACCTCCACACACTTTTATTTACGTGTGAACTTATCAGTTAATAAAGGAACCAAGTCTGCCATCACCAGTTGCTTCCTCCATCGGAAAGATTGATATTCTAGTTTGGTGATAAAAAAGATTGTTGTGTAGCCTGGTAAATGTTCGGCGGGCATCTTATCTGACTGATCTTAACAGCATTTGTAGAATTTTCGTATGCTCATTTTGCATCACTTGCAAGGCAGATAATTAATCAAGACGCCGTGTAAGACATACAGGTGAGTGCTAAATTTATTGAACCATAAAACGAATGTTAAAACGATGCGTTAATGGAGAAGTCGATCTGCGAGATCCGTGAATTTACATGGCCAATTGAACTGTAGCCATGAAAGGTGCCCTTTCGTTCGGATGACTCTTAATGGGATCGGGTCCTAAGGACTGCATTGCTTCGTTCGAATAATTGGAATGTAAGGTAATTACGGCTGACGTCATTTTTTCAACTAAATCCAGTGACGAAAGTGATTGACACGAGATAAAAATCTGAGGGGCGATACCGAATGCATGGGGTGAAATGGTGCTGCTTGTGAAGGGGAGAAAAAGGTATGACAACCTTATGAAAATTTATGGCGCTCCACACGCACTGCGACGCCGTGTATTCATACAGAACACGTTTTTGTGGCAATAAACAAGTGGCCCCAATCCTTTCCCTATCTCGAGAGATCTGCGTAATGCAAACTGTCAGATCGGCTCGAGGGAAACAGATTCCGGGCCCAATCATGTCAGCAAACGGACGCGATCACCCCTTGAAATTATTTTGACCTTTTTCAGATAATTAATCACAGCGGCGATCTGCTACCACTGCGGCCCCGCTTACGTCTTCGGCTCTGTTCTAGTTAGTGGCGCGCAGTGCCCGTAATTGCACAATATTCCAACGCTAGTTTCCTTGAACTCGGGTTAAGCCGAGAAACGCAAACGAGTGCCTGTTGACCAGTGAACAGTAGCAAACGCTGACTTAAAACTGCGAGTTCCGTCAAACAAACGAGGATCGTTACCGCGGCGGTAGTTGGCTGAAAAAGGGGTGCCCGCAGCAGGAGCCAACTGCACAAGTCGCCCTGGGAAGTTTATCTCCACCAGCAAAAATTATTTTTGTAGAATGCAATTCTTTGCTGCTAGTTGCTGGATCCTGCATGCTTGTGCGTTTTCCATGAATACTCGACTGAATGAAGGCCGCAGCTCACGGTGCCCGGCGAAAATTTGATCACGTACGATCGCTTAATTGCGCGAATATTGTTCAGTGGTTTTTAATCTCTGTTGCAGGCCAAGCACATGATTACGGCGGGCTAATAGAAGGCCTAACAATCGATCAATTAAAATTGCAAAATGTTTTCGCCAAGCAGGAGCGAATTCTTTTTGCTGCCAAGAAACTCAATTAGGTATTGGATTATAAAATCCCATGGAGGCAAATTCTGTGGCCACTCGGTAGAGTGGCTCCGAATATGGGAGGACTACGCTTGCACTCAAAATCTAGCACCACCTTAGAAAATTTCAAATTTCCTTAGAGCGTCGAATAAGTGGTTTTGATCCTGCTGACTAAATGTTTTAGACCTGCAGCATTCTCTCATTAGACGCAGGAACTTGTTCTTAACATTGTAACGCCTGTAACACCACCAGCTGAACTGAGCTGTTCAAAGGCCTTAGAAATGTCTCTATTTTCTGAATGCTGTAATTTGCGTTCTCTAAGAATGTCATAAATTTTCCCGGATTAAATATTCATGCGGCGTGCAGTACATGAATGAATTGTACTACTGTTGGCGCTGTGGCTGGGCAATCATCTAATCCAGTCGCACGTACTTTACCGCTTAAGTGTGGTAATTAATTGAACCATTAGAGAACAAAGCTCTGAAATATTCACCTGCTTTGCCAGCGCCTAAACGCAGTTTCCTCAGTGCAAAGCGCTCGAAGGGGCCCTGTTATGGTCGAATCGCGGAGCAGGTAAACGGGGCACACCTAGACTACCAGCAATCCGCGAACAATATGCAGAAATTAATTAAATGAACTCGTTGCCGCAGCCCGGTCGGACGGCCGCACTTGTAGCAGTTTAACCGGGGAGGGCGACCTTAATAAATCAACCAGATATAGAGGTTACGCCAGTTCTTGCTGGATATTTCTCTGACAGATTGATTCGACTATATAAGATTCTGGGCGCTCTGGTGCAGGTGTCGCACTCAACCGCTGCAATTGCGCAGATATGCCTCAATCAACACCTACTGGTGCTGTTGATACATACAGCATACAGGTATCTACGAAACCGATAACTACAACGGCCATGACAAGGACTTTGTGTTTTGTAACGATTATAAGGCAAAGTAAGTCAGCCATTGGGAAGCACCATAAATAATAAATACACGAATTACAGAGCGAAATTCCAGCTCTGCATTTGATGGCGGTTTTTGTATGCACGACCATAAAACATTTCAGAGAAATTAGCTCAAAGAGGGCTGTTTTTCTTTTGCACTTCATTCATTGCAGAAATAGCATTCAGAATTATAAATTTTAGCAACTGCAGCCAATGGAATGTTGGCACATTGGGAAAATACTTTTCCAAATTGCTCCTTTTCAATTAATGGGCTGTAAACTTTTATGGGTTCGGACAAAATGTCTATTTTGTTAAATTTTATTGCGTGGTAGTTATTCAGTAAAACAATTCATCCATTTTCTACGTAAATTTTTAGTCTCCAGGACACAATAACGCAAAATTCTTATCTTATTGATTGATGATATGTGTAAAAAAAAGAATAAAAAATGAAAGGGAAATAAAAATTCTGTTCCAGCGGAGAAATTGACATATTAGCTCGTAAAATTTTGTGGGCATATGTTTTGTCTTTTTTCGTATTTTTTCATGTTAGCTTTATCTATCCCGCTCGCACTATATTTCCTTACAATATTGTAATAATATAAATTGGCATAAAGTTTTAATATTCCATTGTATATAATCTCTTCAATAAAATTGATTTGAGTTGAGTTGAGTGGAGTTGTCGTGATGACAGTGCAAGTTAAATGATTTTAAGGAAAGGCCTTTTATAGTTTTGGAGCAACTTTGTTGTTTAATATAATCCCTTCCTGTGTAAAAATTGTAGCCTCAGATTAAGTGTTTGTATTGGGTAGGGACAAGATGGTCAGAATAAGAACAGAAACCACCGAATTTAACTCCAAGAATTTTATTTTTTTCCGATATGACAGACGGAAGTGGAAAATGCTTGTTGTACGCGAAGTTAATTCCACTTGAAGGAGCGGTGCCATATCTAACACTCCGCCTCAACGGTGGATGTCCTTTAAAACAAAACCAATGCTTGATTGAAGCTATTGGTTTCGTAACATAACATATCGTTTTGGTTTCAAACTATCTCTTACATCTCCTAACGCCGCTTCTGCCGCTTGTCGTTTTGGCCTTGGTGACGGAAGACACATCAGAAAAGTATTTCTCATTTTTATCTAAATTTTCTTCATCTTTAGTTTTACTGCCCGGGGTATTGTCTCCTAATCCAATTCCATTTTAATTTCCTTTTATATTGCATTTAGTATTTTCGGGAATTTAGGTTATATTCATAAAATTGGTTTCCATTTTTAACCAATTAGACGAGTGGCCCTTTCTCATAGGCGATAAACTTTATCATCTTGTGAGCGTCCTAAAAGGACGAATTCCTTACTCATCGCAAGAAATTTCATATTTTTTTCCAAACTTACACGTACGGATTTTTAAAGGCCATAATTCACCGCAGTTTACAATCCCATTCATTTTAGTGAGACATCTGCTCTGAATAAAAGCCAACGTATTAATTAACCCTGATTTGCAGTAATCATTGTGGGAGCGAAGACATTTTATCCTTTCGCATAATTTTGTATGTTTTTCCCAGTTGGGATAATGTGCATCATTAAACAACGCTGTCCAGATTTGCCCAGGTTAGTTTTGACATTTTTCCAAAAATATTGAAAAACTACACAGACTTTACGTTAATTTCGTTTGGTTACATATCCTTGAAATATGGGGAATGTCCTTGGCCTATAGGTTAATTCAGGTTAATATAATTATTCTATGTGAAGTTAGTCCCATTTGAAAAAACGTTGCCATACCTCACAGTTTGCCTAATTTAAAGTAATTCTGGTTTCGGTGGAATACGGAACGGATTATAATCTTCAATTTTTAACAAATTAATTAGGACTCTTGGGGATATTGAATTCTAAGACGAATTAATGATAGAAATCTCATTTCTTAACTTGACGTATATCCCCCTGAGGGGCTATACAGGACGTTGCTCCATATTCTCAGTAAAACCCAGTTTAACATACTACATCTAAACCTGGAAATATACTTTTCGCGTCAGTTGCTAACTCCAAAAATCACCACTTTCGACAACTGAGAGCTGAAGAACGAATAGCGTCCTTTCATTGCCAGATGCAATTCCGCAATTATATTCCTGGGATGATGCCATTTTGCATATAATTTCCTGGATACAGCGAAAGTCTAGGGTTTCTTGTATTCCAGGCACAGAATTCGTAAATGCACTTGAAAGGAAGGAATTGTGTAACCTCCGAATTATAGTGGCTTTTTATTAACATATTTTCCCGTGTGATGAAGTTTTGCACTCACCGTAGGTATCTGGACAAGTAAAATTTTACTGGATACCTTTTGAGGTAAACAAATGAACGTAATCAAGACATCAAAACTGAATAAGTTGAAAGAAAATGCCTCAGCCATGGACCGCATTTTTCCCCAATTTGGCCCAAAGACTGATTTTGTTGGACGAGGTGCACTTTTACTTTGCAGTTTCGGAGACTGGGGTCGTCCTGCACAATTATGCGGCATAATTACATCATCAATCCATGAAGTATGTGCGGTGCTGCAGGTATTCAATCACAGTGAAGGGCCGACTGATTCTCCAGTTTTGCGATGACCTCTCTTACCAGACCACAGATCTTTGGGCCTCACCTCGACCAACAATTACTCAACGCATCCAATTAAGCCTTCCTCCGATAAGAATAATTGATTTTTATCCTTCTGAATCGTGGCCGCTATCAAAGAGCAATGGACGCGGGCATCCAATCAAGCAGCGTCTTTTAATTAAGCACCGGGGAAAGTGCAGAGATTCCTAGAAACGACCACATGGCCGCGATTATAAGCTAGGCTAGGTTGCGGCAACTGAGCAGCTGTACGCAGTGTTGCGAAATTAAAAACTGTCAAGCGGCCAAAGCAGGCAGCTTTTATTCATAATTTGCATCCTATGATAAATTTATCATCGCTTCGAATCTGACACGTATTAATTAAGGCGATATTGTTAGGCGACAGTGTTGTGCCAAAGCGCTGCCATTTTGCCCGGCCACTGCCTACGTGTTGGGAAATTAAGCGATTGAGGATAATTGATCTATTTATTTGCTAATTTTACGGCCATTGAGAGATGTCTGGCCGGACGGCAGCTAATGGCGAAACGAAACGTTCTCCTCTAGGTCTCTAACGAAACCCAGGAGATTAGCTGCAGCAAAGAGCCTGCCGGAGGGGATGGTCGGCCACAGATTGCAGACAAACCGTAAATTTTTTTATATTAATTTCGTCCCACTGTATTTCACTGTTGTTAGCTGGTTCAGTGTTCAGTTCTTCTGGATTTCTGGTGATTATTGGAGCGTTGAAAATCAAACCGACAATAAATTCCTTTACTTGATTCGTCAGGAGCTTTCAACATAGTGGCAATTTTACACGGGGGCAATTAAGGTGTTCTTCAATTCGCTTCAAACCTAGAAACGTTTTAGCAATACACATAATATTGCCACTTGCGAATGTATTAATAACGACAGATCATTAAAAAAAGTACCCCAGAAGACCCAGAGTTTAAGTATTATTGTGTGGCATGAAGAAAAATGAATCCTGATGGCATCCTTTGTTTTCACAAGTATTTCTTTATAACTGAATTAAAATGAAACGCAACAAGTTGTTTTTCTGATGTATATTTCTACACTACTTTGATTTGAAAAAAAAAACATCTTGTTGAAGCTCATCAATTACTTGGGAAAAATTATGGTGAATTTGCTTCATCGGAAACAGTACGTAAAGGTCAGTTTTGACGATTCAAAAGTGGTGATCGTGGCGTTTACGACAAACATTGACAAGCCCAATTGAAAAAGTTCGACATTGAACAACCGAAATGTCTGTTGGATGGCAACCCAATCACACATTTAAAGAAATTCCTTAACAACTTGAAGTCGATAAATCAACCATTTCATGACCTTTGCAAGCCATTGGCATAGAGAAATCATCAACTAGAAATCCATTTCCATACAGAAAAACAGTCAAAAAGCTTTTGCTTTGGATGCCCTTAATGTAACCGTAATCTCTCGCGGTCAAGAATTTCAGTAGTTTTCCCTCCTCACTTCAACCCTTGCCATCTCAGCGAGCTTTGAAAGCTCGCTGCAATCGACTATTCTGAACTTCTACTTCTATGACGATGGGAATAATAGAAAAACAAGGTAGTTGGCTACCAATCGTTTAAACCTTACCGCTTACCTGGAAATGGAATAAAATCATGGCTTGATCTTGGGCAATCATCAACATTGAAATATCCACAATCACAAAGCTCTGTACTTCATCTGTAGAAAGATTTGGTAAATACAACTTTCCTACTTGAGAAAATTCTGTGGAAAAGGGATAAGGACATTTCCACGGAGTAAAGGCGGATTTCCATTTTTAAATAAATTTTTAAAACACTAGACCTTGCCTTGTTATCGTTCTGCAATTGACAGAAAATTCTCTTGATTTCCATTTACGTTTCGTTCTGCTCTTTCTGCTTCCGTTCCCATCGGCGGAACTAAAATTAAGGTACAAACTTGTGAGTGGTTTGAGGTTTCTAGTTTTTTTCCACAACGGCAACTTTTCTAATCTTTTAAACTTAAAGTTGATGCCGAATTTGAATCATTCTAGAATATATTCGATTATTTTGTTCTTAAATTATAAAACGTTAGAAACTAAATAGGTTTTTTTTTGGTATTCCAGGTAAGTGCGGCATGATGCAAATCAAGAAAAGTAAGTACTCAAAAACTCTAAAATCCTAGAAGACTATAGGGAGTCGTTGTGGCAGACCGCATGCTTGAGTAGGTTTAGCAAAATATCCCCATGCCATTGAAGGTTTACCTAAAACGACGAAAACCACACATAATGTGTGAAGATTACGCTCCTTTTGGAACGTATTTCCACTGAAATTGAAATACTCCATAAAGTATGGTAAACATACACTTAAATGCAAGAGCTAATGGCTGAACCCAGGCCTGTAATTTAATCGAGTTATTGGTCCGAACTATGCTCCAAAACGTTGCCATCAACTTTATGGGCTAACGACTGGGCAATTGTAACCAAGAACTCCAATAGAGTCTCTAGCGCGGAATTGGCCAGAAGCAGCAGCGGCGAGGAAGTTGCGCAATATTCGTGTACCAGCAACAAACAGCAACAAAGTAGTCATATTCTCCTTCGCAGCTGCCAATACAATAGGTATGCGCTGCGACTGTGTGCCAATGATCTCTTCAGCCGCCGATAAAATTGGATCGAACTCTGATTGCTGCAGCAAAACAAAAAAGGAGGCCTGCAGATCCGGAGCTAAATCACTGCAAAAGTGTTGTAAATTTATAGTAAGGTTACACCAGATTCTTGTTTGGACTGGCAGCCGTTAAACTCTGCATTGGTGCCTTGGTGGTGTAAATGCTGCAAGAGGCTCATACCATGCACCCGAGCCCGAGCCTTTTCTTTTCTTTGCTGAAATATGCGTTTGATCAGATTTCTCCGCAGTTTTCTCCGCGGGTTTGGATCTTCATTTTTTCATCTTACGTATCTATTGCGGGTTCGGTAAGTGGCATGCGCACGCCTTAACCACGGCCACAAGCTGCCAATTGAGACTATGCAAAGAGCGATCTCATTTCCAGGCTGTCTGGATGCTTCAACCACTCAGTGAGACCAAATCACAGGTAATCGCTGGTAATCAACAAAATAGATGAGGTAAAGGCTTCTGGTTATTTGTACTCTTATCGGGTGATTGATTGATAATTTTTACGTTGGCCAGAAAATTGGATTTCTGTGCTCCTAACGACGAGGTATAGGTGCGGTGCATCTAGTTGCACTTAAAGTTATAAATTTACACCCGATAATTAAAATCCTCCGATCTTGTCGAAGAGAACAACATTGGGGTTGGTCGTCGTGTCAATTTTGTACGTAGTTAGCAGCTGCCTGTGTGTTTTCCACGGCAATAAGTTTATATGAAATTGTGATTACAGCTTGCCAGAGCTGATGAATCCGGAAAGTAATTATTAAAAAAAATAAATAGAAAGATAAGTGAAAGTCTGATACGTATCCCTTTAAGTTGTGATAATTTTCTTGAATGCCGAACAAAAGCAGCAAGACATATTGCAGATAATTTTGCATGAATATTTTATGGGAAGGAAAAGATTACCATTTCCATACGGAAATGAAATCATTTTAATGTCTTCATTTCTTCACTTTACGAGTCTCATTTGTCATTGTTTCATTTCACACTTATTTTCCGCTGTTTAGTATGCACTTTCAATTAGCTCAACGAAGAACAATGTATTTACAATTAGATATTAATGGCAAAACAAATGGTGATATAAGTGACACGGTAAAACCGTATAACCTACATTTGATCAAGCACGCCTAGTTAAGAAAACAAAAAAAAACCATTCGTTAACCTTGCTTGCAATGGGTGAGTTATCAGTGTGAGTGGACAAAAATATGTACTATAAAGCGAACATATCAAGTGAAAAAAGAGCGCAATTTAGACTAGAAGCGCGTTTGGGCAACATTTTCTATTCTGCACAATTTAAGTTTTTGCAAAAAGGAATGAATGGAAATTGTATTCTTTACGGAAATCAATTAAAAGTGAAGATTGAAGTGAACATTATACGTTTTATACAAGAAAACTTTTTTACTAATACCAAACTTACATAAGCGTCTATTCTTCCAAAGTAGTTCAACTAATTCAAACTTATGTGAATCAAAAACAATTTCAAATTTAAAGACTTCAATTTCTACGACTACCTATATATAAAAAAAAAAAACTTTCCAAAATCCCAAATGTAGAATTTTACACAAAGGTCTTAGGTCGGTTACACATTGGAGCCCAACCACGCTGTTGTTATTGATTTATTTTTAATTATTTATCTACATATGACAACGGACACAAATATCAACTGGCAAGTGAAAACGACAAGACTACAAGAAATTACGCAAACAATAAATACTTGAATGGTTTAATCAAGATGCAAATCAATATGATAGATATATTTATTATAAGTTCTACGTATGTTATTTATAGGCTCGAAATGTGCGTATTTGGTTCGGTGTCGCTTTATGTAAAAAACAGTAGGATTACACAAAAATCTGTTGCCGGTATTAAGAGATATTTTACGGAGCATCAATGATTCCAATCAAAATTTTATGCATAAAAATTACACAGATTCCTCGTCCTTTTTTCAAAAGCAAGCTCAAATGGTTCTCATAAGAAGATACTTCATGAGGATCTCACTAAGGGGGAATACGAAGGACAAACCGTAAAAATGCACTCTGAATAGATTCAATTTTTGAGCTGTGAACATTATAATATGTATTCCAAAGTTCTAAGATAGGCTTTCGAAAATAATGGAGAAACACCGTTAGTCTGAAAGGGTCATGAAAATCTTTAATCCAGCGTCTAACAAAGCCCAACATAGCATTTGCCCTATTCACAATATGATCAAAAGGTTTTGAGAAATAAAAAACACTCCCAAATTTTTGATTTCATGAAGAGCTGTAGGGAGAAGATTGTCAGTACAATAACCAAAGACACATAACAAACTCCTACGTGAATAAAGAACAACATTGCCCATGTCAATATTTAAACACGAATTATATAAAATAAAAATTATGAATGTCAAAATATAAAATAAAAGTATAAAATAAAATTTCACTCCGTGTCATAGTTAAATCTATTTGAATTTTTGGTTACTTTTATTACATTACCGGAGAACAAAGTAATAATGCACAATTGCGCTGCTTAATCTTGGAATTATTTAAACCCGGCAAATGTTGTTAATTATGCATTCGGAATCTCAAAATGCATTAACAATAATTCCATAAAAATGTTGATGAAAGTTCTGTTCAATAAATAAAATGAGACTTGGTTACAAAATGTTGCTGGAGGGTGTTGAAATGAAAGCAATTAAATTGGAGTTAATATAAGGTCGCTTAATTTGAGAACTAGGCTTCTATTGTAACTGATTTTTGAAGGTGGGAGCAAATAAAAGTCCATTTCGATAATTATATATCATTTTTATAGTAATGTCCTGGACAAGAGATTGACTTCCTTTTAATTACACTCTAAAATCAACATTTGTTTTGTAATTTACTCAAAAAATTATACGGTGCCGCCGATGCTGCAAATCCACTCTTACAGCGTAAGAGGCACATTTTCCGGCATCAAATAAAAGTTAGTGTGGGCTTAAGCAGGGTTACAAGTGTAGAGAACGTTAGGCTTCAGGTGCCATACCTTACAGAATTTTACAACATCACACGAGGCAGCTTCCCAAGCCATAAAACTCGGTTCCTCAATCATCCAATTCGAGATGGTGCAATTGAGATACACCGCGCCGCTCCAACTCGCGTTCGTCCCCACTCCCCGGCCGGTTGAGAATTAAAAGCATACTAATAACAGGGATCGGCTAATCACACCATTAAGATAATAAAATCATAAAAGAATTTCATTCTAAGGAGACCAAGAACGTCGAGGCGGAGCTGCACGCAAAACTAAAGGCACACAGCCTCAGAAGTTGCGTTCGATTTGGTTGCTTTCACGTTAGAGAGGACGCGGACGGTAACATAAATTTCTCAACATTCGCGGCGCTGCTCTGCAAACCTGTCAAAGAGTGCACTGGCTCCACTTGTGTCATCCGAAGCAAGTCCACGCTTTCTGAATCTGTCCCCAACATAAAGAGGCGAGACCTAATTGAAAGTTATGAGGCGTACCGTGGTGAGCAAGCCTAGCCTCTTACGCACTATCTACGCTTCAAGGTTGGATAAAGCCATAATAATCCTTACATACGACAAGTAAATGACAAAACTGCGCTTAACGCTTCCAGTGCGCCGGACTTTACATTTGGATCGAATTGACTACGGGCAGGAACAAGCGGCGTGGCAGGTGGAGAGTAGGAAATCAGCTCTATGAAGCACCTGACATATGGTCTATAGAGCCCCGACATTAATTCGTTCATTCCGCGATAGTATGTATTCCCAATGCTTACTGCAGCGATTAATTGAGATGAGTGCCATTAGCAGCAGGATTTCGAAAAATTTCTCTCGCGCTGAGAAACTGTTTGCTTCCAGGGTTATATAAAATTTTATTGTTATTATAATTATTGGAATGGCAGCACTAATTGCCATCTTGGATTATGGCGGTAATTAGCAGCAAATACTGTGGAGCGTTTACCATTTTAAGAGGATACCGAAGCGCTTTAGACATGACTTTTTGAGGGCTTCAAGAATGACGATGGCGGAAATGTGTGCCCGTGAACTGTTGTTAAGACATCTTGAATGATGAAAGTACGTTTTTGAAGAATCTTCCCTCATTTTATGGTGTTTATCACATTTGATGAAAGTTATTGTAAGTTCTGTCGAGAACATAAAAGGTCACTTATGAGCAAGCTGAGTGAGGGGGAGAGGGGGAAGCAGATCATAGATTTCATCGTACACCAAATTATGCAAAAATGCTATAACATTTCACACCACAATTTCTTCGTCGATTTTAAGAAGGCATATGACAGCATAGAAGGGCAAACGTTGTGAATTATACTCTGACTATGGTGGGGTTTGCCATTGAAGGTTGAAGAATCCACGGTAATGATCCAGACCGATAACAACCCCCAAAATAAGTTCCAAATAAAGTAAATAGTGTTTGCATGGTAACTCTTTTGGAATTTTACTTAGACTCTATTTTACACAAATTTAAGTTTTTGGTATCCTAGTAGATCCTTGGCCATGTTGATGATGTGAAGGCCAGAAGTCTAGCTGATCTCATTGAAATCATAATAAAAATGGAAGACACTACTGACATGAACTCACTCGGCAAGGCATCGCTAAAATTGCACCTGTTTTCATCCAAAATCGGAGGAAAGTGTGCACGTAGTGGCCATCACACCTTTTGTAGTGACCTGTCCGGAATTGTGACGGTAAGCGGAAATTCGTCAAAGCCCATGCATTATGGTTTGACGACATGAAAACTGATCACCGAGTGTTACGTAATGTTAAACGGAGAGACAGTGCTCAAAATCCTAACCTCTGGTAATCCACAGTAGTCGACGCGGTTAATACCATACACCGGAGTAAGAGTCGTTTTCCTGGAAATATTGTTTTAATAATATTGCCTAAACTCTGGAAGCAATTGTATAATGCACTCAGCCCAGTTTACATGCGAAGAGTTCCAATGAAGGAGGAATGTGGTATTTTTTAACCTTACAAATGTTACAACCCAGAATTGTTCAATCCTAAAATTTACTACAAGTCTCGCTAACGTACTTACCCTATACTATACTAAACTATAATTACTATAGTAAGTAGTCATGCAAACAATGCTGATGCATGGATAGACTTTTTTAATACATATAAAATTGATGCATGCATGACAAAAAAATATGACAAAGAAAACTCTGGCATTTTCATTGCAAAAGTCATAATTGAAAATAAGTTGTGAAGTTTATTTAGATAGTGCGTCGGAAGTTGTAGGCTGTTATGAAAAATGTGTAACTCTTACAAAGTAATTTCGCCGAGCTTTTACACAGTTTTCGAGAATGTTTTTATTTCCCGCCAGAGTAATCGATGAAATTAGTGACAATTTGCAAGAACTGCGATGGCCGAAAACCTTCGATTAGTACTTGAAAGGAATCCTTGCGCTATATAATTTTCCGCGAAATTGGATGACATACAAACAATCCGCTGATGAGTCTGGCACCAGCAAACAGAAGCCTGTTCACTTCTCATCCTACGTTCTGTATCTTCTTTGCCGGCCCGTTCAGATCACGCTACCTATGTTTAAGTATTCCACCATCGGCGAATGTTATTATTACCTGATGACCACGATTACTATCATTGTTGGGCGCAATGCTTGCACTCGTTCACTGTTATTTCGCTTCGAAATATCTGTCGTGCCACGTACCGTGCACCATAGCAAGGACCTTACGAAGAAAGGAGGCCCGATCACGGAGCCCCACTTTCTGACAATCGATGATTTGCAGCTACCTTGGCCACTAAATTTCCCTGCAGCCAATTTTGTATTCATCGCTAATTGCCGCCTTTATGTCAGCTTTTATTTCGCAAAATTACAGCTTTGGGGATTTTTGTGTTTTTAGGCTTGATAGTGTGGAATTTCTCTCTTTGTGATTAAGTCGCCCTTGCGCGGGCAACAGGGCAGTGCAGAGCCAAAGGTGTGAATTTTTAGTTGTGCATTCTCACCTATTATCTAAGGAACTTATCCCATATACGGAAATCTGAATTCCCTTTTATAGTTGAGCTGCAGTCGCCTATTTGGAGCTCACATTGGGGCCAGTTTGCTCTGTCAGCCGTCTCGACTTACATAGAAAGTAAAATCTATTTTTTCGCGCCAAAACTAAAAAAGCTAAAAAAAACAGAATTTATTAACCTTGAGAAAATTTACATCGTTTTTGTATTTTTTAAAAGTCCGAAGTGTTAAAACTCCGAGACGTATAAAACGTAATAAACCGCCATCGTTTTATATGCGATGATAATCTCGCAGATTCGTTAGGAATCTGAGAACCACTAAAACTTAATGGAAAATCGTTTTTTACTGATTTTATAAGAACCTTATAAAATGCTTTTTCGCTTCTTCCTCTTCTTTATTTTCGGACACTAAAGTGTAATTTATTTGAGGAATTATGGGCGCAAGCTGATGAACATCATAAATTAATTATGCGTGAGCTAATCAGTGTTTGTGCGATGATCAGTTTTTCGGATTTTATGCTATGTTGTGGGGCTGTTGGGAATAACATCAGTTCTACACTATTATATAAGATATTGGACTATTGTGCTGCCGCGGCTCATTAGCATATTTGGAGTGATTCGCTGTTGCCAACGCGAGTAAACCATATTTTGTGCGATTACTCTAAGTGACTTTGGCCAAATCATTTTATAACTGCTTCTTCATAAAAGTTTGCGTTAAAGTCAAGCACAAAATTCAGCAAAAGGCATAATCTTCTCATATTTTTCTAAGCAGTTGATTCAAATTTATCATCTGGCAAAAGTGAGTAATATAGTAAAAATTGAGCATAACTTCATTCCTCTCCTTATTCGGCCATTTGACTATGTCTTCCACTACTATTTTTCCAGTTTATTAATGTCAAATCTATCCGATAATATCGTACACTTCGGCCATTCTCAAGGGAAATTGAATACAATCTTAGTTTCGTTTTCGTTACGTTTACAGCTTTTTGCTTCATTGAATTCAGATTTGCTGGATTATTATAGATTTTTTCTTTGGCGGTACAATAAAAGATCAAATTTTGATGATTACTAATTTTTCGCGATTTTCGGTGACTTTGATTATTTTTTAACTTCTTACTTTAACTCGAAGATGGATGGTACGGCTCGGAAGTTTTGGGAATGCATACTTTAATTACTTCTTGTGGATGAACCATATTTGATGGCAGACCCAAAAAATAATTTATTGCTAATATCTCCATATTTCGACACTTATAATACCTAAAATTAACTAATTTTCTTCAATAGAATTTATTTCCCTAAATTTAATATTCAAATTAGGAAAAATGTCAAGGTAACTTACCTTCAACTTTTGGATAAAAATAAAATTGAGCAGGTTCTACTAACTCACACAATGAGCAGTAGATTGTAACTCCATAAACACAACTGGAGCCTTCTGTATTTATGTGAGTAACAAAAATGGATTAAATTTGTACGCTGCATTGGAATCGATTCGATTCGATAGTGTGCCGTACTAAGTAACGATGAATTTATGTGAAGAATGAAGTCACTTTTCATAACGTTTTTTTTCGAGCAGAAAAGAAAAGTCTTCCACAAGTTCATATCGACCGTTTTCCGGGTTATCATAGCCAGTAATGATGATGACAATCGAGTGAAATAATACTTACAATTAGAGATATTACAAGCATTATTTTGCGCACGTTTTTTCCAACTGCTAAAATATTTCGCCTTTTGCAATATTAAAGTCTACCTCTCGAAGAGCTTTGTCCAACCTTCAACTGGTTGTACCAAGTTTTGCCTGGTGCCCAGAAACAACCCATTGCAAGTATTGTCCCGTTCGTGTCAAATCAATTTATGTAGGCTATCTCCTGAGCTTTGGCTACGCCGTAAAAAAAGGTAATTATTTTTGCCACTTTGTTCCTCATCCTTTGCTCAGTTCAGCTCAATCCTCGAGAAGTTTCGTTCGCCTCTCGAAAATACTTTCCCAGCCCCTAAGAAATGTTACCCGATCCTGTGAAAGTTTCACCCACCACACCAGCACAACTAGTATATACCGCCTCATAATATTTAAACAATTACTAAAGGCAATATCATCCGCATACTAGTCCCAATTTCGTTCAAGCTTCGCAAAGTTTAACCCAACCCTCTAAAAGTCTTGTCCAACCCTGTGGAAGTTTTGCTCACTATCACACTATCGCTAATCACTTGTTTCTGGTCTCCGAAGAATTCTCTTAATGCTTCAAAATCGATCGTAAACTTTATAAATAGAAATGAAAGTTACTAATTAAAATCAAGCAACCATGGAAACGAATTGTAATTCGTCTTCAACAGTTTTGCCTTTATTTGCTTAGAGATCCCGACAACAAATTGTAATACTAGTGTTGCTAAAAATTAATTAATAAGTTGTAAATTTTTAAAAGCATGCGCATGGATACTCGTAAAGGTTAAGGGAAGAATACTATCCACTGAAACCAGACGAATACGTCATGATTAAAAGCAGCCGCAATTAACCAAAAACCATTTGTTAAAATAAATTAAAGGAGCATAAATTATTAATTGCTGTCTAGACATTAACAATTACCACCGGAGTGAAAAGATTAGTCACGACGAGCATTTGCAAACAACTTTTGCATGCACCTCTGGCCTTGATCTATCTCGCAGATGCAATTTATTCCAGTGTCGAACTACGCAAGATTTCACTGCATTAACTCCTTGGAGCATCTCCTTAATCATGATACGTCCCTACATGAGTAAGCTCCGCAAGGGGATAGAGACGAGTGATTCCAGCACACAGCTCTCTTCTTAGGCGCATTAACACAATCACCCAATCTAGCACTGAACTCGTCACGCTCGCAATGTTATGTATCAATCGTGATGAGCAAATAAGTACGCTACGATGTTTCTTTCACTTACAAGCGCAGGCAGAATCTGGCAGAATGGAGCGCTAAACTGTTGCCAGCATAATGAATTCCCCAAAAAGGCGATTTCATCGATCGATAACATGGTATAGAAGGGACTGCATACATTTTAGCAATTAATGGACTTTCTTCTTGTGATTAGTGCTCCAGTTGCTCCCACCTGTCAAACAACTTAACCCTTTCGATTGCGTCTGGTGATTTCAATCAAACATCCAAAGGAGGACCAGCCAACATCAACACAAGTACAACTTCTAAAACCTGGCTTTAATTTGAATCTGAACTTTTCGTGAGTTTTTTAGGACCCCCTGATTACTACCCTAACAACAGAAAAAGCCTCTTAAGGTTTAGGAATGTCACTTAATAAGCTGTGGGCCAGCAGCTATGTTGTGTGGCTTAGTCGATGGATATGAAACCCATGGATATCCATCAGTGGTCAATGTCTTTCTTCTGACAGCAAAATAATCAATAGAGGCACCGGTAATACCTAATTAAAGCTATTTTGTTTATACTCATCTAGCATATCATACATTAAATTTGGTCCTTCGAGCCGGATTATTGTAGTGCCAACAATGATTTAGGTGAGCATTCCGGTCGCTGATTTATTAAGTACTTTATTGAGTGCTTTATATTACGTATGTATTTTGTGTATTCGATTACACTAACTACTATCACTTCCGGTTGCAACATTTGTGAAGAAATAGAAGAATTTTCTTATAGCACATATTAAAAATACCACAATTCCAAGTCTGTCTTCGCTGCCTGAAAACTTCAGTCCTTTCAAAACTCTCTTTTTCTTTTCTTCCTTTTATAAACTTCCAGTATTCAGTTTTTGCTATCAAACCCATTATAGGCTATCACGTTTTCCAAGTTTTCGAAGTCTCCCTTTAAGACACTTAACCAAGATATTAAATCTGTAAGCATTTATGAAATTAACTACGTTAGGAGTTCCAAACAGTTCATATAAATTACGGTTTATGTTCTGCCTATATTCATCATTGCTCTCTAAGGCTCCGTTAATAGGACTCTCCGCTCTTTTCTTTGCTTTGCTACGAAACTCACTTTCGAACCACACGCTAAAGCAAGCCTTATTGAAATTCGATATATGCTTCTTTTCGACTTACGTGAAAGGAGACCAGAGCGAGAGGCCTATACTCTAGCTTATAACAGGCTTATTGTAATTTGTTTGTTGATTTAGAATCTCATGTTGCAAACAGAATCACCCAGCTTTACTATTATTTTTAAGATGTCAGCTGGAATTGTGGCCGTGAAGATGAAATCGGCCACATGTTCAAGGACCTGTTTAGATTTCTTGCATATAGCACCAGACAACATCTCACATTTCTGTAAGACAAAGTCAAGGATTAGACTAACAGCGAAAGTACCAACTTGTCTGAGCACTTTATTTACATGAAATTTATTCAAGGTGTTATTCCCAAAGCGGATCATTACTGTGGATCCTGCAACAGTAATACGACAAAGGCTCGCAATCTTTTGCTGTGGTTCCAAAGAAGTTGTTAGAGTAGTCCACAACGTTTGTATGCCTATTCTATCAAACGGAAATATGGTGATGTAAGATGACACGTTTTCAAAATTTGGTCAACTGTTTATCGTCCCTTTCCTGAAACATTTCATCTAAATTCTGCTCCCCTTACGACCTAAACCGTCCAACGTTGATGACGATGAATAGAATAAAAATGATTATATAGAAATAGAAATTATTTTCGTTACACATTTACCTCAAAATCAGATAAAAAAACAAGAGCCTCTTAGGAATTAATTTATTTAGATTGATTGGGTGCTTGATTGTTTTTTAAAATCCCAGTGAAGGAAAACACGTACAGATTTCCTGACTCCTTGTACTGTATTCTCACTTATCTCGCTCTCCGCGATTGAATTTCCTCATCTATTATAAATTCGCATGGAAAAGCTCTTCGTGTCAAAACGCTGTTGAACTCAAAATGAGAAAACATGGAAATTTCTGTTAAGCAATGGCTGAAGCAATCACAGGTAATATTTGTGTGCACACATATTTCGCAAAAACGAACAAAACGTGCAAGAAATGGAACGCTGCTGAAGCAAGCACTAGCACTACAGCAGCCGTTGAAAGTGCAGTATCCTGTAATTAAGAAGAAGTAGCAATTAACTAGCACCCCTTATTAAGTCGATACATGATCTTCTGCTAGAGCCTAGAAAACTACTGCAAATCCGTCGATACGAAGTTGCTGACACAACGATCACTCATTCAACGCCGGAGCTGGCTAACTAACAAGATAGATCGGAAAAATTGTTCGGTATCAGCATGGTAATTGTTTATAGGAGAATATAATTACCCTAAATGCAGGGGCTCCCTTGGGCGCACGTACTGCAGGTAGACACTAGCGGTGCCAGATGCTAGGCACCTCTATTCAGTCCGAGATTATGAAACGATTTGTTCTTTCAGCCGATCGTGTTCGAACATTCTGGACAACCGCGGTGCAAGAGATGGTTATTTTTGATAGTGCTAAAACAAGACGATGTGATCCGAAGTCTTCTCAAATGAGATGGTCTGATCTGCAGTGTTCTAAGCAGCGAAATTGTTGCTGAAAGAGCTATTGCCTCTGACAACTGAAGGTCTCTTGCATGCTAAAAGTGCATTCGATCGCGCTATTAGAAAAGTGGACAGTATCTTTGGTATTTAGCTGTCATCCGTGGCGTCGTATGAATGTCATGCAAATGCTAAAAAGGTATGGGAGCTTCGATTTAATTGCATTTCATGTTCGTTACGTCGGGGTACCCTATAGCCGCGAACAGTTTTCCGATTGTTATTTATGAAAGTCACTGTCTACAATGACAATGACTGCAACTTGCGAAAGACAGGTTGGTCACGTTGTACCGAGTGAAGATTACCGCTCCAACTGAAACATTTGCGTTGCAATTCTTTTTCAATTTCCCACAACTATTTTCCATCAAACATCACAGAAAATAACCAAAAAATCCAATATTTTTGGTTGGTACCAACGCTTCCGTTTTATTTCGAAACACGCCTATCGGAAACACATTCCCTACATTTGTAGGGTAAGGAACTTCGGCATTATTTCGCATGCTCTTTGTATTTATCTGTAAATCACAGAAACTGACAAACTGGCATCAATTTACCCAGCCACTGACATTTATACAATGTGAACTTAAGTCATGAAACAGCACCAGAGTATCTGCTTGCTTAAATGCACGCAACATCAGTGCTAAGCATCTTCACTAAGTCTTAAACGAAACGAAGCCAATCCCCGCGTATGATCACCAAATCAAACGCTCCTAGAAAATAAAGAAACCTAGATTTCGTGTCCACCAACGAAACTCCGCGGTAAGAAATCTTCATGGAACAGGGGTTTCTAACAGAAATGAAGCCACCTTAATGAAAACCGAGATCCAATTTAGATATCGATGGTCGCGCGAGAACTTTTGTGCTGCTATTGTTATGTTGAAATAGGACAACTTTTTCAAGGGCAACTGGCATTAAATTTTAGCAAAAATAGTTCTTTAGCGTTTCGGAACTCTAGGATCAAGATCCAGCTCAATGTCGAGTAAAAGCCGAATGCAGTTGGAAGCTTCTTTTTATTCGAAAGTAAATCTGAGGCACACATGCTTGAAATGGTCGACTTTTCCACTCATTACAGTTTATAGTGGCAAAATACGACTGCGCTCGCGTTCGAAGGTGATCTTCATTAAAACAGTCCCCATAAATTAGGCGTGTCATCTTCTTAATTTTCGTCTCTCGATCAGATCATGCGACCGATGATTGCAGCAAATTCTCGATCGAGCGCACCAAAAACATCTCCAAGGCTCCATTTGCAATTATATAAAATATAAAAATACAACAAGGGCGAAATTAAGTTTGGATCATGCAAGTTCAAAAAGAGCAAACAATTAAGCTGGCCAGTGCGCCGCCGTGCGATGGTTTTTTCAATAACGACTTTATCGCCTCAGTGCGACCGGAGCGAGCCTATTTAAACATGATCTGATTTTATTAAAAAATATAAAGTGGATAAGCAGCAAATAAAAGCCCGCAATAAAGATCACTTTCTTAACCCAAATGTCAGACGATTTATTTATCACCTCTTCAATTTCAAGGGGGAGTAAAAGGAAACATCTCGGCATCCACTCAATTTACCTTTCTGGGTTGGAATTTCCTCGGGATCGTTGATAACAACGACGAACTTATGTGTTTGGGTCTTCTTTCATTGAGGGACGCCGCAACGGTCCACGGTAAATGCTGGCAATCAACATACATTTTGAGGTTATAAAACCGAATTACGTTCACTTGTGCGGCAAATGAGTTAATTTGGGGCAGTCATAATAGACTGTTGGACCTAATATCTTCTCCTGACGTCGAGAAGACTAAAATCCGCAAAAGTCGCTACATGCAAATTTATTTTCTGAATTGAAAGCTTCTTTCAACTTTACATTCTACACATTCCCACTAGACACTAGATTGATACTAAGATTATGTGTGATAGGGCCAAGTCTGTTATTAATTGTGGCTTAATTATGTAAACTTAAATCAAATTATTTCATAGACATGAAAACCGACGAGTAAATCACTCT
Organism: Dasypogon diadema; assembly: GCA_006980735.1. Taxonomy (NCBI): domain Eukaryota; kingdom Metazoa; phylum Arthropoda; class Insecta; order Diptera; family Asilidae; genus Dasypogon; species Dasypogon diadema. The sequence goes on from QYTT01081880.1 coordinate 27,644, forward strand.
CCTCCTAAACTAGTTTTTATTTAATACCGACAATAACTATTTCAGGATCTATAATTTTACTATCCGAGATTTCTAGATTTCGGTCCAAGTATGGGTCATCTGCTTCGTAGCAAATGTTGCAGAGATAAATTAAAATATAATATTTTTAAATAATTCAAATTTACGTTTTTTAATGAACTTTTTTGCAGTATTTTTCACCGGTCCTAATTTTGTGCGGTTTAAGTACTTTTGGTACTGAGGCTAACAAAGAGCCTTTTATTTCAGCTCAAAGCTTTCGTTATACATCACCTCCTTTTCCAAAGTAGTGGAAAATTTATTTTCGTAATACTGAATAATATTACCTTCCAGCAGCGCGGATGCCACAAATACCTGTTTCCTCATTTATTCTGTTTCTTCTTTTAGTTATTGATCTGCGCTCCTCATTTCCAATTTCATTCAAAGTTCTGTGATTTGATGTACTCTTCTGAGTCAAAGATACAGTCACGTAGCTACGCAAATGCTAATTAGGCCCAGTCGCCCAATGAAGACACTTCCCTAAAATACGCAATTAAAGCAAAGCGTACTGCAAACTACAAGCGTAAAAGAAATTCTGGAGAACTATTTGTTGTCACCCTCTCTTAATATCGCAACTTCCATAGTCATTGCTTTCAAGTAAGGCCTAGTTTGTTTCCACTTGTCGTGCCATCCCAGAATCTCATTAAAACTTCTAATAGAGGAGCTCCCTTAGCCTTTGATGGTCATTTTTCGTTGCAGTAAAATTTATTATCATTGGTTAGAAAGATAAGATCTTCTTCCATCACTTGTCCTGAATTCTAGATAATTACTATCATTTCAATCTCATCTTGTTTCCTGTATGACATTTGCATGGCGTTTTAAGCTTACCTATTAAAAAATATGAAAAAGAACCCGTCATAAAAGAGACAAGTTACTACTTTTCAATACATTCTTGGCTTTTGGCATCGGCGGCAATTCAATTTCCCACCGAGTATCATTATTTATCTTTGAAATCTTTATACCTGTAAGGGAATTACCACGGAAGTTAGGTAACAGAAATTCCCTCGCACACCACTGTAAAGTATCGTAGTTAAACGTGAACAAGTTTTGCGTAAATTTATCATAAGCCGATAATTTAACAAGTACCGAATTAAAGTGATCAAAAAACCTTCCCAATCCAATTGAAAACGCATTCGTCTTTGGAGTTCGGACCAATTCCAAGTATCACCCGAAATGATTCTTAGCCTTGGCAGTAATCATAACGTTTTGTCTGTAATCAATCAAATTATGGTGATTTGATCTGACTTTCAGCATCGTTACGATCGTCACAGTGACTGTTCTGCCCAACCGACAACGTGATTAAATATTTTGGCATGGAGCAAAACAAATTTATTGAATCCGCCTCGAAGAGTGAGTGATGGGCCGTGTTTTTCTGCGCTTCATACGTTTATGCAGTAATTATGACTGGAGTAATAGTGTGCGATTAAATCGGTTAAGATTTTAAAACTCGCCGATTGATTTTTCTTGAGATGAGTCCGTCCTCTATTTAACCTCGCGATCCAATGTCTGCCGCTCGTCGTATCCAGTGCTGATGTGGTCAACAAACTCCCCGATAAGGTGACCATCCGTCAAATGCTCGGAATAACAAAGTCGATAGAAACAAGGTGGATTTATTGGAAGTACTGTTACAGGCAGCAAGTGCGCCTGCAAAAAGTGGCGACTTTTACTGATTTGGGATGGAGCTCATCCAATTTCAGCCGCAGCAGCCGAGGAGAAATGCAACTAACCAACGCACCAAGTAAACATTCTTGGGCTGTCGCTGTGTTGGTGTGTGCAGTGCACGTACATATGTCGCCAACTGGACTGATCTTTTCTGATTTTTATTTAATATGGTAAGAGGAAGAATTGATACCAAAAAAATTATACCCCGAACAGGTAGAAAAGAAACATAATACCTCTTTTATGGCAATCACAGCAGCAGTAGTCCAGATGCAGCACCAACGAGAAGCATCGGAGGTCCGGCAAAGGGGTTCACTTCTTCAGCTTCACAGGTAAGCATCGCGTACACGGGCACGCAAAGGCACGTACCTGAGGATCGCTGTATCTGTGCACACAAAATATTGTTTTTGCCTGCTGCTTCGTCTCGATCAAGCAGAGAAGTCGTCTCATTTGGTCACTTCGACTATATGAAAATTTCAAAGTGGTTTTCAGTTGATATCGGCTACTCACAAGGCAAGGAAGGTATCGACGTTACAATTTTAAGCGACAATTGCCGATAAGTGATCGACAACTATCGTGGCTGGTTGCAGCAATATACCTGAACGTTTCTTCTGAGCACGGCGGGTCGTCAACTCAAGCGGGAAAAGTTTGTTTACGACTTGGCTAGGACAGTGATCGGTACTGACCGTGCACAACAAGTAGATTCGCGACTTGGAAGCCGCCCGCGATTAAACCCCCGTGAAATTTGCAGTAATTGCTGTGTTTACCTTTGTTTTGAATTGTAGTCAGCTCCACAAAATGCTGTAGAACAAATCGCGTGAAACCGGCGATCATTGCGAGTGCCGCGCCACCAAAGACATCCTATGCCAACCTCTATGCACACGTCTTTTCGGTTTAGTTTATGAATGGTCTCGACGGTGATGTTGCCGGTGTCATAATAGCCATCAAACGACCAGTCAACCAGATTGATGATCGACTGTGCGGTGATCTTATTAGTGTACCCCGTCATCACAGCGTGCAGTTCAAAGTGTCTTTTCAGTGAATGAAAAAAACGGCGGAGGGTTCCGTTTACAAAACTAGTTTCAAATTCAAGTTTTACAAGATCACTTCAGGTTTTATGACAGTACTCGGTGTAGAATGGGATTCACTATGCGTTTGCCCTAATTATTGCGTCCACTTTTTGTTTTGATAACAGGTGCCTTTTGACACAGGCCTTTGCTCTGCTGGCCTTTTGGGTCGCGTAGGATCCGGTATTGCTCAGTGATAACATGTGGTGCTAGCGGAATTAGAAGTTATGTTGGTATAAATGTAACGAGTTTTGATTTTTTTTGTCTCGCAGAGTTTTAGTGTTGTGTGTTTTTTCGGCTTGGGAAAATTTATTGTACCGGCTTCAACCTGGACAACGGGGCCGCGTTTAATTTAGCCTACTCGGATTGGCTAAATGACGGTCCGCGGTATGATACAACTTTTATATTGTACTTTTTTACATTTGTTTTTGATTTCGCGATCTTTGAGTACACCACAGCATTAACCTACAATCTTAGAACTTAGCACGGTTTCGTTCTTCCCTCTTATAACTTCTGGCGTTTCTTCAATATACAAGTTTTTTGGATATAAAAATAATAACACCAATCAGTGGCTTGGTCAAGCCATTAAGAGTATTGACTTTATTTCTTGGCCTTTTTTAACTCGACCTGTTTAACTTTTGCAAGACCAGTAATTTTTCATGATCAGTCTGTTCTCCGTCGAAAAAAGTCAGGTAGCAATTTAATATGCCCCTACCAATAATTACGAAACTGCGTAAATTGCAGATCATGCATCTAACGATTTATGCGCGTATTGTTTTCCATTAAGCTGCATTTTCAAAAAAAAAAATTGAAATAATTTTGAAATGTAAAGTTTCATTAGAAGCGAGTGCGACTGATAATTATTATGCTGTGCGCCCTACTTCGAACTCTTTCCTATGACGTTTGAAAAGGAAAACTTGCAACATTTTCAGGAAATC
>QYTT01081880.1:42162-53526 GCA_006980735.1 Dasypogon diadema
CGCTCTTCCGATCTTTTCTGCTGCTAATTTTAATTGAAGCGGATCTGCAGGGATTAATTAATTTCAGTTTTTTATTAATTTTTAAGGTAGGAATGGATTTTAGTGTGGAGGGTTTTTTCTAATTGGATTTCTTTATTTTTGGTAGTCAGTTCGGGGAATAGAATTACTCTGCTCTAAATGTCACAAGTTTCGACAGCGAATTCAGTCCTTACTGGAAGTTGCTGCTAGTTAAATTATCATTCTGTGATCCCTATCATCGCGAACATGTTCACTATTTGTTTGCAGACTGCGTTAAGAAATCTCTGATAACAACACGAAATATGATGGCCGAATTCATGTAAACGATTATTGCAATTATCAAGGAACTTGTTTTAAGTTAAAACTGCTACACAACTTTATGTTATCTGGAAAAATGCTCATGTTGCCAGATAGACAGGGAAATTCGAAATAAATTTGAAACCATATCCGATGTTGTGTACCAAACCAATATCCAACAAACTGACGTATTTTCTACTCTGTATGGCAGAGATCCTCGTAAAGCATTGCACTGCTGTTTTATGCTGTTGTAACGCCTATAGAAAGATATCGACTGAAGTTGGTATGAAACAATTTTGATTACTATTCCATGGCCCGGGAATTTCTAATTAACAGAATCTCTAATTGAAAGCCATCACGATAACTCACGATACCTTCCTAAGTGTAGCAGTACATGTTCCAACAATTTTGATAAGATATATTCTAGGAACTGAACCCATAAGATCATCTGCATAAGAAGAGGTCTCTAGAATTCGTGTGTAGTATCCACCGACAAGCCCGTATTGGCCTGTCTACATAAATTGTGATTGTTGGCTTCAGCTAAATATGAAGGCCATAGTCGCAGATCAGCAAACTCACGTATTTCTTTCCAATGATATCACAACTAGACCTTTTGTTTTCTGAGTCAGTGGCTCTATCTTTAATCAGTGAGGCATAATATTTATAAATGAATACAAACAACAGGAAGAAATTATTTAGACATGGACACAAAACTGGTTAACTGTCTGGAAGTTCTTTAGCCTCTTTTCTTACAGGTACAAAATCCTCTAGAACTACCCATTCTTTTGAGGTGATATCCAAAGCTCTCGTGGCTGATTGATGATGATTCATGGCCTATTTCTCGATCAGGTCCATTACCATATCTCCTTCAATGGCTGAATATGGTTGTGGAACTCTAAACTCCATCGCCTCCCTGTTTTGCAAAGGTGTCAACTTATTAATTTCTAAATTTTCCTAACTTGCAGGATACAGGTACATCTCTCATTGTCCCGTCTGTGATTATAAAAATATCTCCCGGTCGCTTTCGTGGGAGTAATCCGTCACTGAGAAGAATCATATGAAACCTTTCAGTTATCCTTACTGTCTTGGTCCTGCCCTTCAAAAAAGATCAAAATTGACCGGTGGGAAAGCCGCAAACTGGCCACACGACGAAAATGGACGGGTCGAGCTGGTTGACCAAATGTAGGCTCGACCATTGTTCTGACACAAAAAACCCGAATATATTAGTAATCATGGAGAATGTAACTATAGCGCGCCTCACTTTTTAAAGAGCTCGAAATATTTTTTTCTATATTTTTTTTAAATAGCATACTGAAAATTCCAAATTTTTGTTATTTAAAAAAAATTATATCTTATTCCTATAATACCTACAAGCCTACTTGATTAGTTTTCTGTTCAACAATAAATAAGATCAATACCTTATTTTGAAATAAATGACCAGCTTAAATATTTTCGTTGCTTAAAATATTCGTCCGATAAAGGCTAGACGGACGGTAATATAAGATCGAGAAAACCTATTCACATCCGCAAACCATTAATTTTCGTAATGTCCAGGATTAAACCACTCCCTCTGAATTAGTAACCTTAGTAAGTCCTTGGGATACCGTCATTACGTTAGTCCATCGTATTTTATGCACATCACCACATTTTTTCAAAAAATTCCAGCAGTACTCACAGACCTCTTACCTTATCTCAAAATAAGGAAGTTTCCAAACGCTAAAATTATAAAATTGGTTTGCTAACTTCAAGTCTGAAATGGCACCAAACAATACCAGTAAAGAACAGTCAATGCACGTCCTTCACACCTAAAGTCCCAGAACCAAAACACTTCCGTGATTGCTGGCAGTTTGTTGGCCGATGAAAAAGTGAAATTAAAATTTGTGCTGTGTTTGTAAGGTAAGAAGTCGTTGGGCACCCTATCGTGTGCTATTACAGCAACCTAATAAATATGTTAATGGGATTATATTGTTCGATGGGTTCATTTTCCCCTAATGTTCGGTACAAAAGCGGCACTGAAACTACTTGTTGCTGTCATTGATGTTCTCCTTTGGTCTGTCATTAAGATGTCTTTAGCATTTCTCGAGTTCAGAAAACTTGCAGCCTTCGATTGCTTCAAATTTTTAACCTTTTCATTTTGCGAAAAGATCGGAGGACGAATTCAACCATGAGTCACAAACTGCTGCCGAAACCTCAAAAAAACCCTGTCAAACCTAACCTTCACCAAGTCTAAATTAATCAAGCTACGAAAACACATCATTGACAAGAAAATCACACACAAAAACGAAAGACTTAAGCGCGAAACCTTTAAGTTCCCAGAGGCGTGTCTTCCGCGTCTTTCGTCTTCTGTACACGGAGAAATGCAATTTAAACGAGGTTTGCTGCGAAATTTTGCTGTTCGTCGTTTTCATTTTCATTTTCATCGCAACAAATTTAACGACACTGGACAACATATGACGCAATTTTGTCTCAAAACCCCCAATAATTTACGAAGCCACTGGGGATCACAAAGCTGATGTGATTAACTTGGAATCTTTCAGAGTCTACCTCATCTCGCATATCGTTTTTATTGCCCGTCTTTATAAATATGCAAATTTTGTAAACATGTGCGCGATTCGAACACTGACAGCGACATTGCCTGTACATTTAACACTGTCCCAAGATTTCTATCAACCTCTGTCCATAAATTAAAGCGTATTGAATTAATTATGAAAGTGGCGAGATTTATTGCAAATTTATTGAAATTATATCTTTGACTGCGTTGTTTCCTTACGTCTTTCCTTATAAGACTATGGGACCGGTGCATTATCAGTGTTGGCTTATGCAGGCAGTTGCTGCTTTCGAGGCTTCTCAATTATACACACGTGATTTAACAGCAGCCAAAATATTGTAACATGTGTTGCTTCGCTGGCAGCTTCCCTTCCCTTCCTAAATTCTTCGCTGTGCGTGCGGCACACTAAGAAGGAAAAACTAAGGAGCCCAGCAACCTTACAATTGCGATCATATTTCACCCCAAAAAATTCCTTATAGTGCACTTCCCCTTTCCTTGTTACATTTTTTATATTCAAATGATTCTTTCACTCTGAGCCGTGTTCAACAGTTTTTCTTTCATCCTGTAACTTTGTACCGTGTGAACTGATAGAAGTGCTGATTACTAATTAAAAAATAACAAGGAAATCAGGAGTCATTCTGTGCTTAAGTCGCTTTAATTTCAAAGTTTAGTCAACAGACACCACTTATTTTTTGTATCCTTTAAGGGCGACATTCTCATATGTTATTCTGGTTTAAATTTGTAAAATGTGCCTTTTTCTTTCTTTCCGCAAGCCTATGACTCTTTTTGTGTTGGCGTTCTTGTTGAGACACTGGCATATGTTGCGAAAAGACCACAACATCTAGAGTAGAAATACCTGAGCCGCTTAGAACCAGAACCAGTCTCGTCAGGAAGGCAACCTCTTACAAATATTTGTATTTTTAAGGTACATTGTCTTTTCCTTCATAGTGTTTCTATATATCGTTCCCAGGGAACTCTAGTTATTTTCTCTATGGCAGTCCCAACGCCGTCGTATTTTACATTTTTGTAGAGTCTCCGCTTCAAAACCATGGTTTCCAGTCAGATTTAAAACCTTTAGTTTTGATCTCACTCAACCATTGAACCAAATATCCATTGTATTAATGAAATTTCTGCCTGCAGTTGTTTTTCATTTTCCTCAGTGTACGTGAACTTAAACTCAAACCTATAGCTATACCTAACAAACCTGTAATCTAGAAAACCTCAAGTTACTAACAAACTCGGCCATCCTAAATCCATTCTCTTGGAAGATTTTAAGAAGATTTTACCTGTTCACTTAAATAATTTAAGGACATTTGTCTAATACCTCCCACATTGTTTTAGTCTACTCGCTGAGACCTATTTGAAGATACCATGAGATGCAATTTGAGAACAAAATGTCCTAGAGTAAATCACAAGACAAACATCCTTCACGACTGCCTTTGATCTGAGGTCTACTTTCGTAAGCTGCTCTTACCGCACAATTTTGTCCTTTGTTGCTTCATTTCAAATTGCGGTCATTTTCTTTCCAAGCATATAAAGCTGATGACGTCAGCATAAGTTTCTTTTGCTCTTTAAGGAATACCCGTCTATTTATCAACAGTCTGCAAAAGGCAATGGTCGTGTTAGAAAACCCCTCCCCCTCTCCCCCCAATTTTGAAAATGTCATGAAATTTTTGAAAACTGTAACGTAACAATCAAAAAACAATATCTGTGGTGTACTCAAATATCATCCCACTTTACTGTGCCTTTTATCTCAAATATACTCTTTCGCTTTCAGACGACGCACTACATCAAATCCAGATTCACCAATGTCCGTTGTAGCAAGTACAGATCAAGTGGCCCATAGCCACTCTGCGACAGAAGTCATAAATCATGTTACTGCAGGGCAAAGTGTCGTTACACAGAGCTATCTACCCACTGCTCGTTATTTTGAGCACCCCTTGACCGCAGCCACATCAGCCATGCTAAATATATCACCAGTTAATGGACCCACGCAAAACGAAGACGAACACGCGAATAACGTAAACGGAAGCGGAAATACAAGTATTCCAACAAGTGTGAATCTTGGCACTTTAGGCACACCGCACCAAGTCCACCAAGTGCACAATCCCAACGGCAGTACTTCTTTTGTTTACGAATACTACAAAGTTGCGGAGAAGGACGGGCTGCCGTGGAGGTGAGTTTATTATCAGGCAAAGCGTACGGAAAAATGGTTTAGCCCGGTCTCATTGAAAGGAATTCGTTAATGGATAGAATTGGAGCACTGATATAATTGAATAGATAAAACCCTCCTAACCTACACCTCGACGCGCTGCATAAATTTAATTAATTCTGTCGAACAAGCAGTCGAACACTTTCGCTGATTCCTTGGGCCGGTCGAATGGCTTCGCGCAAGTGGGTCGTTATCATCCCAGCTGTCAGGAATTAATTTACGGACTAAATACCTCTCAGTCAAACTTTTCAATTACCTGCCCACAATGCCGAGACAAAAGGGAATTATTATTTCACCTCGTTAGGGGCCACAACGGCCTTATCTCACGCGATACGGATTGGACTTTATGGTCAGTGAAACAGCTTGTTAGAGCCTTTTGTTGTAATATGCACGGCCGGACTCTAAAGTTTGTGGTAAAATTCCATTAATCGGAGCACTTCACCACTTCGTCCAGGTGGAGTAGTCTGCTTGTGTTTTGTTGCATCCACCACTGCTTTATTAGCGATGGCAGTTTATGTCCGTGCAACTCACTTCAGTGAAAGCATAAACCGCCTTTCTTCCCCGAGGAATTTCTGGAGAGGACGACAGCTATAACGACAACTGTCTCATATGGCCATAAACTGCTGTGGCGCTTTAGATTTGAGCCAAACAAATGGCTCAGCGTATCTCGAGATGTGATTTATGTATGTAAATTGGATATAACGAAGCGCCTGCATTCTCCGAAATGAACAACACGACATCAGATCGCAGCTGATTTCATTTTCTCAGCTTTTTTCTCGAATTCTCATTATTATGCCTTTCAGGGCTTCGTTCAGTATCTCCATGAGCTGCCTGCACTTTTATTATGCTCTTATCTGCCGGCTGTTGTTGCTTTTTAATTGAAATGGAAATCATTTGACGCGGTTAATGCTGTAACGCAATTTTGGGGGTTATGTAAGCCTTTTGGAGACAATGTCGGGCACTTGTGGCGGTGGATTATGATTTTATATGCTGTTGCAGGTACGAGCACTCTCAAGGCTTCATCACTAGACGTTGACGCATATACCATATATTTATTTATATATTTTGGCCTCAAACCTTTCAACACTACCCTCCTTCCAATACTAAGCTTCCGATTGGCTGTCTAACTAAATTTCCTTTTGGCGGGTCAACAACAGGAATCGCACATGAGTTCTACTTACGTTTTGCTTCCTTCATCTTGATGAGCCTTGTCAATGACATTTGCTCCTGAGGATAAGGACTACATTTTGTCGTCCATCAAATACGCTCAGTAAAAATGAAGCCTGTTAGTAAATTTCCGCGGTATCGCGTTTTTGTCCTGGTGAAATCAGTGGGACCCCGAGCGTGCATTTAAAAATGTGTCTTTATGCCTTTTTTGTCTACGTTCTTGAAGCCATTCTGTTGGGGTCTATAAATTCCGGAATTATGACACACGTTTCGAATCGATCTCTAAAAGGGGACTTGTTGCCTACTAGCAAAGATGCATTTCGAGTAATAATGCCTAAATAGATGCGCGCGGAATAAAGGAGGTCAGAAATGTATGGGACCTTCCGATAGATACATACGACACAATCTACTCTATTATCTACGAAAATCGATTATTTATTGGAGTTTTCTACGCGATTTAAGACCGACATCTGATACTCGGGACTCCTCTTTAATTGGACGCTTTTGAGTTTGTTTTCATTAATATTCAGTAGTTCGGATGATTTGTGGCAGCATTTCATCTCAGTGAAGAAAAGGGCAACCCAAACTATAATAGTCGGATTTATAAAAAGAAATTTTGATTCTTTAAACCGAAAAATTAATTAGATATAGATGAAGTGTTTGAAGAAAGGTAAACTCAAGGAATTTTTAAAAGTCGGCAGTTCCAGTAACGTGGACACAAACTGTTGGGACTTTATTGCACTAAGGAGACGCGTCAGTAGCATAATACGTATATTCTTTTCTAGAAGGAATTTCCTTTTAATTTTTGATAATTTCCGATACAATTAAGCTAGACCACTATTCTAGTGAAATGAGATACAAATTCCACTAACCACTTCGGAGTGATAAAGTCAGTTTTATTTGACTTTGGCATCCAATACCCTTACACCCCCCAATCTACATAGCAATGGAAAAATTTCCGCCCTGTCAGAACGAAGGTTCGAATTATCCTTAAGCCTTTAGGATTGTCCACTTCCTACATTTGTCAAGTTAAACAAGTTTGCAATTTGCGACAAAACCCTTCTTCGAGTTAGTACCAATTTTTAGCCAGCCAAAATGCTGCTCATTTGAATCAAAAGTGACGAAAGTTTTCCTCTGGATAATGCTGTGAATGAAACTGCGTCAACGGTTCCCAGTTCTCTAGAAACTACAGATCTTAATCTCAAAGGGCATGATATTCTCTTGAGATTCGTCTTAGATGTGCTGCCACATACCTTCTCGGCAGTATAAGCATCTTATCAGCGACATGTAATCAGTTTTTGGTATTTCTGCTGCTGTTTAGGGTCGGTTTAGGGTTGACCTTTTTATGAGAATTGTATATGAGAAATTCTGGTTGGTGATTCACATGGATCTCCTAAGATGGAGATGGCATCCCTGCAACTGGTCTTTTTTAAGCACTCGATATTTTTCACAAAACAACACAAATCAACTTAACTTCATTAAAAATTCAAATCTTTCCGGATCATTTTCCTTAATCCAAACTGACAGCTTTCTAATTTATTTTCGCCCTTTATATAGCTCCTGTTGCCGTATTATACCCTCAAGGGCCTCAAGGGGAGTATGCTTCCTTTGCTGGTTGCCTGCAGTGATATAAAAATTTTTATTGCGTTCCAAGAAACGTTCGCTTTTATATCTGCTGCCTTCAAAGGTACTAAGATGTCAAGATTTCCCGACATAAAATAAACTCAGGAATCATAGTGCAGAGCACAAAAGATTGCCTGAGTTTTGTGTGCTTGCCATTAAAAGAATAAAAAAAGAGAGTCAGTTTCATTAATCCTGGATTAACTGTAAGACTATGCGTACTCAGAAATGGGGTCTTCGCCCATAGTAATCGAAGGTAAACTGAAAATAAATTAAAGTTTACTTTGGAGGAAGTTATTTTACAAAAAACCTCGTTGAAAATTTCACATATATCATCAATCGTCGTCAAATTTTCAGTAGCCAAAAAAGCCATGTTAATACTACACACGCTTTGCACCAAAGGGTCATCTGTCACGGAGATGGTCTGGTTTTCGTTATCCAATACAACCCAGAAACTTTATTATTTGAGTTTATAGTTAAAAACTTGCGGCAAATGTTAACTTTACAAAATGAGTGCTTTATAGCATTCGGTTAAAATCAGTGGGTATTTAGACGAGTCTCCGTTGTAGTGGTTGGTTGGTCAATTTTTAACAGGATTTCTTAACCTGGTTGGAATTTTGCTGTGCTCAGGACAAATTTGTTTGGTGTTGGAAACTGTCTTCCCTTTAAATTTCCTATGGAATTAAATTCTATGTAATACCTAAATATATCAGGTTATATCATTCACTGATTCCACCAAAACGAGTTATTTATTGAATTAATTTGTCGTGGCCGCGAGTGAATTCATAATGAAAGTTTTCTTGTCGCCGGACAAAAATTCAGCCATGAGTCACACTCTCACAGTGGCAACCTACTCTGCTTGGACACATTATCTAGACTAGGAAAAAATTTAAATTGCCGAAAAACACCGAAAATTCATTATCTTTTTGATGAGACAATAATCAAGTGCTGACCCCCTAATTTAGGATCGTATTTCGATGGCATCGCATCGAATGCATCCAAATCGATGAGAATTACAGAATTATTAATTAGAGGAACTGTGGTACTCGTACTGGGAAAGCTGAAAAGGCTTATCACGCATAGAGATGAAAACGTGGAGTTTTTGTCCACGTTGCCCAGTTGGATGTCTCATGGAAGCTAACGTATACTGCTCAGATGACAACGAAAAACTACCTTACGACTCGACTTTTTTCTCCATATCTTTTACTTTTTGTTTTTGTGTACATCTCGCGTGGTTTTTGGGAGAATACTAAAAAACCACGGGTCCGGGAAGAGTCCAAAAAAATTAATTCGATATTGACCTTGAAATTGTTTCTTGTTTTGTTTTCTGTTTTCTTTAAATACCAATTCTTAAGTTATTTGAATATTTATTAAGTCTGATTTTGAATTAATGTTGATAAATATTTTTTTGCTGGAGCTTGCAATTAACGCAAATTACTGACGGATTTTCTACAGTCAGCTAAAAATTTTTTCATACACCTAAAACGCAATTTATACAGTGACAGGTACACGAATGATGACTCTAAGAATTTCATAAAATTTATTAGGTACTTCCTTAATGTGGTGTGGGGCTTGTATCAAAAAAGTTTTTAGGCTAAAGCGTTTTCACTCCTTCGTCATCATTACCTTTACACTTCGAGGAATCTTCTGAAACTGTCATAAAAGTATAAAATGGTCTCAGCGTCAAGGACAATGCGCTAGTGATTTACCACATACCACTATTTAATTTTGTGTTAATATCTTAATCTTTCTCTTGTGTATACAATGATTAAATGATTTCTGCAGCATTAGAGTACTCTTAAAATATTTAAAAAACAAAAGGGGAGAAGTGTACCACCGAATACCTGCAAATATAAAAAACATACTTTAATTGAAAGGTTTTTAAACATCTTAAAAACGTCTATTAAAGTCTTATCTAGGATCAAAAACTTTGAGAAGAACATCAAATAAAAACATGACGTTTCTAGCTGAAAATCATTCTAATCGCATTAACCGAAACAAAAAGCAACAAGAACAACACGACAAAGATCCACAGCAAAAGGCAGTGGCCATCACCTGTTACACGTCTCCCAAACACCTTAACGAATTTGACACATTCGTTTCACTGATCTCGAAAAAACATACAAAATCGGCCCAAGCATTGACGGTAAAACCAATCAATCATCAAAATAACCACAAGCACGCGCCACCCAGTTAAAATGCAAGCGCACGCGTCAACTTAGAAATGAAGCCAATCATCAAAAACAAAAGACTTAGACGACAGAGCTGAACAAGCGACGAACTCAAATCGTTTGTTCTTAATCCATGAAACGTGCCCGAGGAAAATCTCGCAGGAAAACTGTAAAATCAGAACTCTTTTTTTCCACTGTCCGCAATTAAACGCAGACCGACTTGAGATGTGATTTCTCTGGCCAATGACAATTTTCCATTAGAAAAATTTTTATTTTTGCATAGATAAAGGGAGAAAGAAAGCCAGGTTGGCTCAATTTCTTCAGTGCCACTGATAAAAACTTTTTACTTATTTTTCTCTTTCTGCTCTGTGTACTTCCAGTTCCCCCACCACGGCCAAGCTGAACGGACAGACCACACCTCTGGATGTGTCTGGCCTATCGCAAAATGAAATACAAGGCCTATTGCTAGGTTCACACCCATCATCGTCGTCAACAACAACGACATCACAATCAGCTGCTGTCGTTGTGGCGCAGCACCAACAGCAGCAACAACAGAACATAAGCATTAGATCGGGAGCCCGAGGACTTGCGGAAGGATCCGAAATGCAGCGGTCGCAGCCAAAAGGTGAGTAGCGGTCCGAAGACATTTTTTGCACTTTTTCACTGGAGTTAAGTATTTGACGCACATGACACTGCCGTGTACACCACCAGCGGGCATAATGCGGTGGTACTTCTGATTCGCTGTATGTGATCTGACGAGACACTCGCACTCAAAGCTAATTGCACTTTTACACTGTGCACCCCTACTTTCTACCTTGCCGCGGTACTCCTGAGCCTGAGCCTACTACTTCTGGCGAGTAGTCGGGCTTGGCTGACGAAAAGAACAGCGGTAGAGTGGTTCTTTTATTTAATGATGACGACAATGAGTTACATTACCTAACACATGTACATAAGACTTACAGCGTTCTATTGGTTACATGTGACGTGCTGAAACTGTTATACATCTTTCAGAGGTACACCTGGGCTTCTTACCTGAGCATACATTGTACCGTTGAGCGAGTCGTACATAAGCCAGCCAAGACGGCAACGATTCTTCACAGTTCACACATGCCTCTCCTATCTATATATCTAGAGAGCAGAGCTTTGGCTCGTATGCTTGTTTAGTTTCCTTGTTGCTTGCTGCTTGTTTAACATTGCCACACACCTTGTTCTGCTGCACGGTCGCCGTACTTGTCGTCGTCGTCGTCGTTGTTGTCGTCGCGCTGCCGTTTCCCGCGAGAGAGTATAAGAAACGCGTGTCGTTAATAATAGGGTTTTCAGCCGTACCGCGA